>MU674417.1:12481-40408 GCA_026770625.1 Nicotiana glauca
TGGGTGGGGCGTGGGGGTGTAAGGGTGGAATGGTGAGGGTGGGTAAGGTTGAGAAGAAGTCTGAAAAATATTTTCCAAAATATTTAAGCCAACCAAATATAAAAAAGTTGAAAATGTTTTCGTTCGTACCAAACACACCCTTAGACCCATAAAGTTACAATATACTATGTCAAATCTGGAATTCCTCAAGTTATACTATTCTACCAAGCTCATAACTTTTTTTTTCACTCTCTAACTCCTTTTGTGAGGGATGAAGTTTAAAGCGAGAGAGATTCATGTTTAAGACGAAATTAAATCCAACAATTAGGGTTCCAGTAAAGAAAACAGAAAAGGAACAAATTAAACCTATAATTTATGTGCTGTTACAGACATATCTCACAGCTCTTTGTCACTTTTTGTGTAATAGCCTAGAGAATGGTAAATGAATCGGATTTTAAGATCTAGTTATTATGTTAACTTTTTAGAGTGGTAATGGATGAAGAAGGTGGGTTTCTTTCTAACTATTTATCTAAAAATCCGAAAATAAACCACATAACAATAAGAAGAAGAAAACAACAGAAATTCAATACAAGAATTTGTAGAAGTTCAGCCTCTCTGCCCCTTCGTCATCGGGTTGTTGTTGTTGTCACAAGAGGTCTGAAGACTTGAACTTCGTGGAGGGGCAGGGATGTTTAATAAGGGTTTACTTTTTAGGGTGGGTACTTGCTATTGGGTCGAGTCAGTGTAAAAATAAACCCGGATGGAGCAAATGGCTTAAATGGCTGACACGTGGCCTCTCCACTAACTTGGGGTATATTTGTCCAATAGCAAAACAATAGGGATATTTTTGCTCAATAAGTATGATTTTAAACAATTTTTGATAGTAGTAGGATAGTCTTACCCTTTTTCCGTAGCCACAATTAAAGCCTACAGGTTTTCATTTCCCTTACTGGTGCGTCTTGCAAAACACAATCAGCACTTTCTTCAAAGACTTGCTACGATTGTCAAGGTCCTATGATGCAAATGGAAACTATACATTAACACTGCCATGAATAGCTTTTTATTAAAAAAACTCCGACTCGTAATGCCATCATCTGAAGTAAATGCAACTGTTATATTAAGTCAATAATTAGCGAGATTACCGTTTCACTACTTGCCCCACACTGAGTCTGTCAATAGGACCAAGTTCATCTGATGGACCCTTATCTCAAACAACGTATAGCAATAAAGGATAACTGAATCTTCATCTTCATCTCTATCACTGTTGCCAGGCGCATTATATGATTAAAAAAAAAACGAACGCTAGACTACACAGTATTTCCGCTAAAAGCTCAATGACCTGTGCTGAAAATCACATCAAGGCAGACCAACAAATTTGGCATACCCTCTTCATTTGCTATCATCAAGGCATTTGGTATGCCAATCACTCCAAACAAGAAAAGCATAAAAGCATTCATGTTTTCACCAAGCAGCCAAAGGACACTTCCTGCAGTAAAAGAAGTGTGCTTCAATAGCTGGCATGCAGGATGTGATACTCTGTAGAAGACTTGCAATAAAGCTGCAGACACTGAACCTCAAGAAAACCATAATCACAAAATGGAAGTTTAGTTTGGTACTTACAGATTCTCAATCTCTGACAACTGGAACAGTCATTCGAATAAGAAGCAAGTACCATCTCCAAATGGAATAAGCACTTCTGATGAGGGGAACAGGCACTTTGGAAGAACAATTCGAGAAAAATGAAACAAGCAACTTTTCGATCATCAATATGGAATTCAGCAACTATTGGCTTTTGTTGGATATCAAATGCACTCAGAATAACACATAACAAAGCCAACTGTATCCATAATTTAACAAAACGAAGATATGAAGCCAGATTATTCCAACACTGCAGCCCTTAGGCCTGCCTTAAACTGGAACTACATTATCCAGATTTTACACCAGATACAATATGAAGAGATCAAAAATTTGATAACTGGGAAAAAAAGAAGCTGAACAATAAACATCAAGAAGTGTAACAGTAAACAATAAGTTACAACCATTATATTAGCCTATTGTTTGATCCCAATCAGAGAACAAGTCCACTGTACACAACTGGCTGCATAACCTCACCAACTAAAAATTGGGATCCAAGCAATCAGCGCTGAATCCCGGGTTCAAATGAAGATCAACGAATTTCCGCATACAGTTACTCCAGTACTGCAACTTCTTGGTCAACTCTCCAGTAGTTTGCATCATTGTATTCCTTTATTCCTGCCCCACCATCATCTGTGCTCTCCTTTTCAGGATTCTTAGGAACAGTGCTCCTTTTCAAAGGAGCAGCCTCCCCAACAATCCCCTCCTTAAGAGCATGTTCCATTGCCTTTTCAGTACCCTCTAATTCTACGCCAACAAATTCAACATCCTCTTCAAACAAAGAAGGAACAGCAGCTGCTTTCTGACTAGAATCAGATCCAGTTGAAGTTTTGCTAGAATCCGGAGATGTTGAGACACCATTTGGAAGAGATTCTCCACTACCACCAGAAGTGGAACTTACCAAGGGAGTTGTTGCCTCCCCTGAATGGGCCAGATGGCCACTAGAGTTACTAGGATCTTCAAATGGGTTCACAGAGGATCTACCAACTTGAAAATCTGACGCATCCCCCCACGCTGCCCATTCAGGCATAGGCCTGTCTCCAAAGGGGTCATCACTGTCTGACGTCTCAAAGCGGAAGAAACCCATGTCATCTGACACACCTGCTTTCTCGCTTTGTTGACTGAAGTTACCACCATTGACAGAATCCGTTCCACTCAATCCACCAACAGCATTTGAAGTACAAGTGGGTGTTGCATCTGTAGAATTTTTGCTCTCAGCCAATTCGTCCTCCTCTCCTACTACTACCTCGTCATCACTATTGCTATTCCCATCATTTGATGTTCCATTAAGGTTGATCTCTTCCATTGCCTCTGTAGGTGAGGTGTTCATAGGTGCATCGCCAAGTCTATCATCTTGAAAAGCAAACCAGTTTGAGTTTGTGAATAAACTGCTGCACAAAGTGGAAGAAAAGAAAAAGAAACTGTCACACACAAACAATAATAAGTCCATATAGAAAGAACAGATGCTATAATCTCGCCGCATCACTAACTTACCATTTTTTAACACGCGCAAAGGAACCAACGGAACACAAGGGCATGCATTTTCTATGGTCAAATGAATGGAGGAATACAAAAAATTCTTCTTTCTCCTCATCCTCTCTTTTTTTTCTTTTTCTTGCTTTTAACATTCTTTGGGTTTCTGTTTGGATGGCCATTTTATTTTATTATTACCTACACCCAATTGTATTACAGACGCTGCAGAAAATGCGTGTAATGTATTGAATCCTGCACAAAACTTTCCTTTAAAACTACAGAACTGTGAACTCACCTCCCTCGGTCATCTCCCAATCGGAGGGATGATATCACAACTTCAGCGGATTCATCGTCAAAGTAAACATCCTATATGGCATATGACCACAGAACCGTGAGAATGCCAATGGCTAATGATAACATCAATAAATGAGTGAGTGACCTTTAAAACACTCAAAAGGAAGTAAAGTCAATCACGAAATAAAATTATTACCTCATCATCTCGATCAAGAGTTGCATGACCCTGTAAAAAAGTGATGAAGACCATGAATAAATTGACAAATGTGTAACCATAACCCAATCGCATCCCAAAGCCCAAAATTGGGGTTATGTGCACAGTTTCCACAGTGGCATTCCTCTTTTCTTCTCTTCTGCTTGCAGAAGACCCTCCCTCACCCAAACCCGCCCCCAAACCTCTAAACTTCCTTCCCCAAAAAGAAAGAATATGCTGAGATAGCAACCCTCATTTTTTTGGGAAATACATTTTGAAAAAGCAGAAAAAGAGATGGCGACCCTGATTTACAATGCATTAGATAAACCCTTACCTCTTCAGCATCATCATTGTCATACATGGTGTATCGAAATGCTTGGCTGAGATTATTGGCTAAAGCTGCTACATCATAATCTCTATCATGCACATCTTCCTCATCACTGTCCCTCATCCGGTCTTGCAATGCAGTTGGCCGGCTGCTCATGTTTAAAAAATTCGTCATGACCTCTATTCCAGTAGCTAATGGAGGAATTGACAAGGGCACTAGAACAGAAGAGGCAAGAAGGGAGTAAGCTGGAACTCAGTTCTTTTGCTCCCAAAAGAGAACTCAACCTAACCACCTCTCCTTCTCCACTCTCTTACGAATTGTGACATTTATGTTTATACTATTCAGATGAGCTTTCCTTGACTATCTGATTGAATGATTTCACTAGAAGCTTTTCACCTAATAAATTGTGACACTTCTTGTCACTACTAGATCACAGTAAAGGACATGACAGCAGTCCACCAAAAACACAACAGTTAATTCCCTGCTTTCCCACCCACCCCTTATCTTTTCTACCCCATTTTCGACCTCTTTCTTCAGATACTAGAAAGTTCATACATCAAAGTAGGTCCAACAGACAGAGATTGGTGCTCACGAAGACACCTCTCTCTCTGAAGTATCTTTAGAATATAGTCCGCCTTTTATCGTTAAAACTCCTCACTGTTTACTACTCCAATCATTTTGAAAATCTGTTTACTTTTTCCATTTTATCATTCCACCAGATGAGGGCAGAGTTGAGATACTTGAAAATGACATGGCACAACAACGATTTGTTTTAGTAGAGACAACAAAGTACTAACACTATAAGTGGTTCAGCTGCTGTAGTTGTTATAGTTACGTCACATCTGGTGTTGGACAGGGGGTTAGAGCTTGTATGTCCACATATGATAAGTATGAAATTAGAAAAGAACCTCTAAAGTTAGAGAATTCATAATTGCCTTAAAAGACGCGTTACTAGAAGTGTACGAATGGACAAAGGGAATCCATATAGCCAAGCCCCAACTAATTTGGGATGAGCACATATTTGATTGACAGAAAAACACTATAAATGACATAATATTGGCGATCAGTTGCACAATCAAAAAGAAGAGGCAAAACATACCCACAAGCCCATCGGTAGACATTTTCGATCGTATTACGCTCCTGTAAGATGGTAATTTGCCAATCACTCCATTCTATATTTTTCTGGCATAAAGAATATAGATTAACATGTGAGAAGATGAAATGTTGCACGAAATCCAGTGCCATCAAAAGTTATTATATAGAACGCATGAGGCAGAACCTTTCACCAACTTCTGCTGCTCAATCAATATAATGAGCCAAAAACAATAAAAAGAAGTGACAGGAATCTAATGAGATACTGCAGTAATAAATTTACATAGGACACCACGAACTAAATATTTACATCAAAGGCATACGAATGATTTTGTTTAACAAAGGAATTAATCACATATTTGTGAAGAGGAACATGGTGCTTAAAAATCAATCATTTATTACAATGCACAGTAAAATCAGTGCCAAGCTCTCTTCCCTACTAAAAAACAAGCTAAGATCAATTTCATATCAAAGACAATCCCTTTGAAGCACAGGAGGGTAGGTAACTGTGTTGAAACTATTTGCCGACGTCCATCCTTAATTCCTTTTTACTGTGCAGAGAGCACTGCTTAGAGACATAAACAATTGACTCAGAGAGAACTTTCAGAATCTAACTGAACAATTTTGGTTGATGATGTGCTTATATGCAGTTCTTGTTGTTGAAAGCAAATCAAGCAACAAAGTATAAAGCTTTCACACACCTCAAGATGTTCTTGGATGCGGTTGTCATTCTTTCCCAATTGAACAAGTTTGTTAGAAATCCGTGTTATATGTCCTATGTTACCCACTCGGGGTACTTGTTTTGCAGTAGCAGGTAAAGTTGGCTGCATCAATTGAAAAACACCATCAAAGCATATCAAGCTATTAAATACAGTGAGGTTGCAGTGTTCCCATTTAGCATGTTCTGTTCTTGGAGAGAATGGGGTGCCATAACTCGAAAAGAACGAGGCAATTTCAAAACTTAATAATATAATAGGAAGTAAATCAGTCATTTAGAAATATCAACCTGTTTTCCATCGCTAGAAATAATGGCCTGCTTATCCGTTTGAAGTATCTTCCCAATCAAATTACACTCTTCAAAAAGATGGTCGACAATGATATTGTTTTTGCTGTCCAAGCATGAGTATATTATACTCTCCACATGATGATGTAATGCATTGTTATAAGGGTACCTATACAGAGCAATCAAGTAATTTGTTCGGACCAAAGAAGAAAGTAGTAAGAAAGCCACCAACACAAAATCAATGGCTTTTGGTGAGTAAACCAGCCACTCAGAGTTCCAGAATTCATGAGCATAGGCATAAAATCTTACTCAAAAAAGAGATCCAGGACTCTCTCAATCATCCCAGAGCTGATCAACTCTTTCTCTGCAGCTTCATTGCCAGCTTTCAGTAGCACAGAAATGAATTCCACAATCTACAATAAAGAAGCAAACCACTAAATATAAAAAGATAAAGAGACCCGGCTAAGATAAACAACTCAATGATTTCACAGTGGAAGTGGAAGGAAGCATGCAAATATTGAACATATGTTCATGCTAACACTCCTTTCTGAGCTTCTACTCCACAGACTAAATGCTGAATACGTTTCAACAAATCCACCAAATATAACAAGAAAGGTTATCAAGCTATTTACAATTCATCCAGAATACAAACATGAGCCAACTTGACCTCTAACAGATAATGGAAGTCCATATTATTGGAAATTCTAGATATAAATATCCTTCTGAAACAACACCAATCAACCTAAATTCATCAAATTGTAGTATAAAAACAAGATCAGCTCACTCGATTCAAAGAATGTATACAATACAAACCTTTAAGCGATGCTTCCCTAGAGGTGGTCTGAGTTCACCAAATGTCGTAGGCAGAATCTTCTCATCAGAGGTCACATTCAACAGCTTGACCAAGTCACCTGTTCCAGAATGAGCAACGGTTATGAAACATCTTAAAGATAAGGGTCAAGGGGCAGCAAACACATCAGTTATATTAGGAAGCAAAGGATTCGTTCTCTTTTTTTTTTTTTTTTTGGTGGCCTGTTCTGCAACAGCTTTGCGTTTTCATGATTTCCTACCACCCACTCTCTTTTAGAAAACTTTGAATTGATCTAAAGGGTAGAAAAGTATCCAAACAGGTATTTAGCAATTCAAAATCATATGAAATTTTTTGCAAAAAGAAACTTACCAAGTTTAGGCAACATTGCATCGATAGTGTCAGGACTGACATGCATGGGTGACTCATAAACATGCTGGCTCCGGAAGGAATACATCATAAATGATGGGATTGATCTTTTTGAATCCAACAGAGATATGCAGACAGTCAAAGAATGGACAAGGGCAGACTTTGACTGTGAATCTTCAAGGGCATGACAAAATATCCTTGAAACAAAGCTGCATGTGTAAGGAAGTTGAGCAACTTATTCAGTCAAAATTAACATCATCAGGAGAGAATCCCAAAGAAAAAAGAGCTTTCGAGAGAAGTATCAACTGGAGTCTTACAGACCTTGGGCTAGATAATTTAGTGGCCAGAGGTGATGGGGTGTTTCTGGTAATTGCACATAGGGTCTCTGCTGCATTAGCATGTACTTCAGGAGGACTCTGGACAATAAAACAGTACATCAGAAATGCTAGATCACCCTCTTTAAAGGGATAGCTAATTCTTGTTAGGTCTTTTTAAAAAATTCAAAAAGAAAAGGCATTGACACATGTCGGGTATCTGAATTCTACACTGGTTCACATTTCCCTTCCCCCCACTCCCAAGGGAAAACATAAAAAGAAGGAAGCTGCATCTGAGCTAAGCTTGGGAACAGAAGTTTTCTAAATGATAAAGTAAAACAAAAATTATTAATCGTAGGGCAGAACAAGTTGATAAGCCCCCTTTATCCCTGTCCCTATGTTCCCTGTCTGACATGAACATTAGGGGAAAAACAGATTTCTAGGTCAAAAATGAAACCTACTGAAATCAACAAAGAGGAGTCAAAGAGACATGGATCCATCAATGGAAGGAATTTGGTCTTTCAGTTTACTGCTGCAGGAATACATAATTCCTGTCAACTACACATTGCAGCTCCAGTTGCCCCGAAGCAGAATGTCATTAAACTGCCGTACCATTCAATAAGCAATACGCTGGCATTTAAAACATAAAAATACACAGTACCGCAACAAAAATGCACTGCCAATAAACAAAGATAACTAGGCTTAATTGACAGAATTGATCGACAAAAGCACGAGTGCACAAACATATACTGTTATTCTTAGTGCAAGATGAATACCTAGACAGCCTGTAAATGTCAACCAGAACATATATATCAAAGGAATACTTAAAGAAAAGTAGCAGATAATCAGGTAAACCACAAATCTCTCTAACTTACAGAGGGGCTCAATTTATCCACGATCATTTCTAACAAATTGCTGTCAGTTAACCATTGCATCACCTCCGATGTATTGGGGTAGATTTGATCATCCGCACCTACAAGTCGCACCAAAACCTATAAAGAAACAGCTCATCAGAGGGATGCCTTCATCAGACTAACTGTCATAGTTGACATATATATCACAATCATACACACATCGTGGCAGATGGAAGAATGGAAAACTACACCACTAACCTCCATTATGGATGTTATACCAATCAAATCGACCATCTGGCGGAAAACATCATGATGCGCCTGTAAGAAAATCAAAATGATCCGGAATATAACCAATACTTTAGGCGGGAGGAGAGGAAGAAAAGCAATAAAACATGTACACATTGCTAAGGTGTCCTATTAAGGATTAAATCACTATCCTCCTAAGTTTGCCAAGTGAAAGGAAGGAGTTAGATATGGTCCCCTATGTATTAACCCACTCCCTGAAAAGATGCTTGGAGCAACACTTCTTCCCAAAAGTGACTCCATGCAATTATTCCATACACTACTTGAGCAAGTTTTGAGCTCTTGACCCTCTTTGCTCCACCAGCCATAACCATGTGTAAGTAGACATGCATTTATACAGTTAAACTACATCAGAAATTTACTTGTCCAACAGAATAAATATATAACTCCAAAAATTGGTTATGCAGTTTACTAAACACATAATTACTTTTTTCTTATCTACTCTTTCCTTGGATAAGTAAAAATATACTCCAATTACTATTTCAGATCAGACTGCATCTACTTGAACTTTTCAACAAGGGTGAAACCAAGCATGAGCTGTCCAACAGTAAAATCCAGACAGAGCTAGGTGAGTTCTGTTGAATTACTATACAAGGAAGCTATCTACCACCTACTTAGGATGATCTAGAAATACAAAACATTTGAAGCTCACAGAGAAATGTAGAAGCAACTTAGACTATGCGAAGAAAACTAACAGAAGCACAAATGGGAATATATTAGTTCTTTATCTTCTTTTTTTTATTTGCACCAGGAGTCCGAGTCTCTAAGAGCCGCGACTAATCCCGGGGGTGCACAGGCCCTCGGCAAGGAGTTTCCCGCAAGTGCACCACGGTTAATTCAGGTTTTACCCGGTCCGATGGCCCTCAGAAATTGTTTGCACCCAGTGGGTTACGAATTTGAGACCTTGAAAGGGAGCAAACCCCAAGGCTCAAGTCTATTGCCACCACGCCAACCCCTAAGGGTTTAGTTCTTTATCTTTCCTGCCTTCAGATAGTCGACAGGGTAGGGATGCAAACACAGAGGGGGTCAAGGATATATAGGTCAAAGGAGACAGGGTCTTCAATTGGGACTGGTCAGCAATAAAAGGCGCAAGCATGAGAGGAAGCGATGAAGAAATAAAAGAGCTAACTCGAATTTGCAGAAAGATGTAACCCTGCCCCCCACTAACCCTTCTCAAAAAAGAGAACCCACCCTTGAGAGGACTCAAACTACAATGTTTACCGAGGAAAAGAAAGAAAGTAATTACAATCAGACCTCTCTATAACAGCATCCCTATATAATAGTCATTCACTATAAAAGCCTAGTATTTCTCATAATCGATTTTTTATGTTATATTTTACCTCTATAACAGCATTCCGCCTACAACAGCAACAGCTATCTTTATGACAATACACTCTTTGTAAAATTAGCCCTCTATAACGGCCATGCAGATTTTCTAAGATTATTACTAATAATAATTCTAAATATTTGAGCAAATATTTTATAACTTTAATGTACAACTTATAACAGCTATATATATTATCTTAAGGATAGCAGTATATTCCATGAACATATGCACATCAAATATTTTTATAACAAAAGATCTACAAATGATATATCTTGCACCAGAAAAATGCCAAAAGATACTTAAAAGATCTATTTATACTTTTTGAAGATATGCATATCATTCTTTTTTTATTTGAAGATGTATACATGATATATCTTATATTGGACAATTACCAATAATATGTAAACGTAATCTATTCGTATTTTTTTATTGTGTGCCTTAGAGTTTAAATATTTGTGCGTTTAGTTAAAAAAAATTAATTCGTGAAATATTTATATCTTTTGAGATTTTGAATTTAGATATTTTATTAATCTTTTATATATAATATTAAAAAAGAAAAACAATTAGTTTTTTGGATAATTTGTCTATAACAGCCAAAATATATTTAAATGCCAAATGATGTTATAGGTGTATAACAGTCATTCACTATAAAAGCAAAAAATCTCGGAACAAACGATTGACTGTATTGGTAGTCTCGGGAAGGAACCTAAGACTATCTTGCAGCGGAATTGAGAGGTTTGCTGAAACTGCAAAATAGACATTTAAGTAATGGGCAAAGCAGAGTGGTTGTCTCTAGAAACATAGAAGTGAAATAGAAGCAACACAAAGAGGGGAAGGACTAACACATCATGAAATTAACAAGCTTAGGGGGCACATCAACAATAATTACAACAACTACCCAGTAAAATCCCACCAGGTGGGGTCTGGGGAGGGTAATGTGTACGCAGACCTTACCCCTACCCGATAAGGCAGAGAGGTTGTTTCCAATAGACCCTCGGCTTAGAAAAATGGAAATAAAAAAAGAAAACAAGAAAAGACAACTCATTAGTAACTCCAGTAGCAACCGTAATAGTAATGGAAGCATAACAACCAAAAGATGAAAGACATGCAATGACAGTAACTAGTATCTAAGGCTCAGGGCTAAGATAAACAGCAAGTACATAGTGTATTCAACCTAAACTGCAAGCTATCTAAGATCAACCCTAATCCAACCTCGCCTCACCCCCGGAACGAAGTAAGGAAAGTGCTACTACCCCCTAACCTACAGCCCTAATGCTAGACCTCCAGACCTTCCTATCAAGGGTCATGTCCTCAGAAATCTGCAGACGTACCATGTCCTGCCTGATTACCTCCCCCAATACCTTTTAGGCCTCCCTCTACCTCTTCTCGTACCCACCACTGCTAACTGCTCACACCTCCTTACCAACGCATTAAGGTTTCTCCTCCGCACGTGCCCGAACCATCTGAGTCTTGCTTCCCCCATCTTGTCATCTTGTCTATCCTAGTGTGCCCGCACATCCACCTCAGCATCCTCATTTCTACTACCTTCATCCTCTGGATATGGGAGTACTTAACTGGCCAACACTCTGCTCCATACAACATGGCCGGTCTAACCACAGCTCTATAGAACTTACCTTTGAGCGGCAGTGGCACTTTCTTGTCACACAAAACTCCAAATGCAAGCCTCCATTTCATCCAGCCCGCCCCTATACGGTGAGTGACGTCCTCGTCGATCTCTCCATCCTCCTGAATCATCGACCCAAGGTACTTGAAGCTATTCCAGAATAATCCCACAAGTGGGGTCTGGGGAGGGTAGTGTATACACACACCCTTACCCCTACCATGAGGCTGTTTCGAAAAGACCATCGGCTCAAGAAAGATGCAAGTAAAGCGGTATCAACAAGCAATAATGACAACAAAAAAATAAGAAAACAAGGCAAAAGGAACAATATCAATTGATAAAAATCTACCAATAGTAGAATAGAAGACTGTCACTAATACCACTAGAATAGAAAAAAACACATTGGACTACCTACTAACCTTGTACCTTAATCTTCGGCCTTCACGCCTTTCTATCAAGGGTCATGTCCTCCGACAACTGAAGCAACGCCATATTTTGCCTAATCACATCTTCCCAATACTTCTTTGGCCTATCTTTACCTCTTCTCAGACCCACTAAGGCCAACCTCTCGCACCTCCTTACTGGAGCATCTGTGCTTCTCTTCACATGCCCAAACCATATAAGTCTAGCTTCCCGCATCTTGTCCTCCACGGGGGCCACTCTCACCCTGGCCAAAATATCTTCATTTATAACCTTATCAATTCTGGTATGCCTGTACATCTATCTCAACATCCTCATCTTCATTTATAATCTTATCAATTCGGGTATACCAGCACATCCTTTCTGAAGTTAACATCTCTTCTACTTTCATCTTCTAGAGATGGGAGTTCTTGACAGCCCTAGTCGGTCTAACTAGCACTCTATACAACTTACCTTTAAGTTTAGGCGGCACATTCTTATCACATAAAACACCGAATGCGAGTCTCCACTTCATCCACCGCACTCCAATATGATGGGTAACATCAGTGTTGTAAATAGCGCTCGCTACAGTGCTAAAGGCGTGTAGCGAGGCGAGGCGAGCATGTAGCGCCACACGGGGACTGTTGCGTTGCGAGGCAGAATAGCGTGCGCCTCTGCCTCTATTGTGAGTGGCGAGGCGAGGCGAGTGGTGACCAGAGGCGTCGCTATTTTGAGTATAAGTCACAAATTAAAAAGGCAGCATTTATACTTAACCAATTAGGGCTTGGGTTTTAATCTGTAAGAGTACGATACCCTTCTTTTCCATCGAGTTGCTCCGATCGACAAAAATTAGGGCTTGGTTCTGCCTCTTCTTCTTCCATCGTCTGCCTCTGCCTAGCGACCAGGTATGTTTCTTCTTCTCCTTTCTTCTTCTTTCTTCTTTCTTCTTTGCTTGTGTCTCTTTCACCCAGCTCTGTTTTTCTTTCTTCTTCTTTGCACTGTTTTTCTTCTTCTTTCTTCCTATCTTTGCTCTGTTTTTCTTCTTCTTTCTTCCTATCTTTTCTCTATTTTTCTTCTTCTTTGCTCTGTTTCTCCATCATCTCTTTCAGCTCTTCTTTTTAATTTTTTTTCTCTGTTTTTCCAAAACCAAGCAGAGGCAATATTGCAGTAACTTCTGTCTCTGTTTTTTCTCTGTAACCCTTTTATTTTCTTTCTCTGTTTTTCACTTTTCTGCAATTCTGCTAAGTTGCTTAAATTTATGAACTATTATGAGTCTATGACCATCTAGTATCTATTGAGTCTTTAATTTTTGAATGATATATTTATTATATGTTATTGTTATTGAGCTTTTAGTTATATGTATATAATATTTTATGTTTTTGTATAAATTGTCGCCTCACGTCAAAAAGGCGAGCGCTTCGCTGCGCACCTCTCGCCTCAGTGAAGCGGGCCCTCGTCGCTATTTGTCGTCACGCGCTGTCCAAAACACTGGGTAACATCCTCGTCAACCTCCCATCTCCTTGGATTATAAACCCCAAGTACTTGAAACTATCTCCCTTGGGGATGAGTTGTGTATCAAGCCTCACGTTCACTTCATTAGTCCTGTCACTGAACTTGCACTCCAAACACTCTGTCTTGGTCCTACTCAACTTGAAACCCTTAGAATTTAGAGCCTGTCTTCAAACCTCCAGTCTCGCGTTAACACAGTCTCGCGGCTCGTCAATAAGTACAATATCATCCATAAATAACATACACCATGACACCTCCCCTTGAATGTTACGCATGAGTGCATCGGCATCCAGTGCCAAGGCAAATAAAAACGAACTAAGAGCTGAAACCTAGTGCAACCCCATCACAACTGGAAAGTGGTTTGAGTCCCCTCCCATTGTCCTCACCCGAGTTTTAGCTCCATCGTACATGCCCTTAATTGGCCTAGTGTAAGCCATAAGCACGCCTATAACCTCCAAATATCTCCATAGAACCTCCCTTGCACCTTTGTCGCAATGAACACCATATGCAAGTCCCTCTTCCTCTCCCTATACTACTTCACCAACCTCCTTACAAGATGAATGGTTGTCGTAATCGAACGACTCGGCATGAATCCGAACCGGTTTTCGAAAAAGATAACTTTCCATTGCCCAAAAAAATCGCAGTCTAATCTTATATCGAAAAATAATCTGACACTTGAAATGAATGATGCTAAAGATTATCAACTACTATATCGCTGGGAACAAATTAAAATGACATGACCCACAAATAAATATACATAACTCGCTTTTTGATAAATAAATACTCATGCATGTTTATAAAGATAAAATGGGTAACAACAACAACAACAAAGAACCCAGTTTGATCCCAATATGAGGATTAGACATTTTTCTGGTTAATAAGCTTCATCATCGATCAATCAAAACTCTCGCGGTTAAGATAGGTTGAGTTTGACCATATGAATTGAGTTACTGGTTAAAGTAAACCAATGCTCAAGCCAATATTTGAGGTCTGCATACAAAATTGCTGCTTTATTAAAATCTTAGTTTCTTCAGCACTGCCATAATAATTAATATAGCATCATATCATACTAGACAAATAATGTATCATCATATCAGACTACAAATTTTTCCAAGTTGTTGATCTCCACTAACATAATCCTTTTCTTGATAAAAAAGTAACATGTTATTTCTTCAAAATAGAAAGTCAAAATTTTAACTTAATGAAGCAAAGCATCCTGCAGAATGCATCTGCGCATAGATTACACTACCTGGACATAATTCATGAGGGGAACAGTCTTCCGCAACATGAGGCATATCACAACCTGTAATGCAGTAAGAGTACATATATCAACTTGCTTTAACCAAATAACATTTCATTAATCTTGTATGCATGAACCTTGTAGATGAATGAAACTATACCTTACTAAAATACCCAGCAAGCAATGCACTATGTGGACGACTTGGTTCCAAGAAGGAAAAGAGTAAATTCATGAGCTGTGATGATAAAAAAAGGATTTAACTCTCAAGCAAAACAATTTCTTCTGTGAAAATAAAATGTAATGAATTTTTTTACAATTGCAATTTAAAATTAAAATGTAGTAACTGCATCCAGTGAATTACCATACCTCTTCTTCTTCCACTAGAGTCTTAAGGATGACATCAATTTCACAGGTGAATATCTCACTGGCAATGAAAGGAAATCTATGGTGCAAAGCAATAATTAGAAACAAGAAACTGAAGTGGTACCTAATATCTAAAATTAAATATAAACATATCGTCTTGCAATTACATTATTCAAATAATTAAAGCTTATTAATGTTCCATGATAACTTACTTAAACTTCCGTTTGTTATCAGCATCCTCAGAAGGTTCTTCAACAATGTAGCGCAGCAACTGCTCAACCTGGGCTCGGTCTCTCAAACTGAAACCTCAAAATCATAAAACATTGTCAATAAACTTTAGGACTTTAAGTTGTATGAATACTGAATTGTGTGATTATTAATTCTCTTGTTGATGTCTTGAGCTGAGGGTCTCCTGGAAACAGCCTCTCTGCCCTCCGGGGTAGGGGTAAGGTTTGCGTACATATTACCCTCCCCAGACCCCACTTGTGGGATTATACTGGGTTGTTGTTGTTGTTGTTGTTGTTGTCACTAGAACTATATGCCAATTGATGGTTAAAATGAAACAATTAACAGAAGCATATGCATGATAAAAGAAAGGCATTTTTTAAGGTAATGAGAGACAATTATAAATGAAAACTGCAAGACTGTTTACAAATTTATGAGGCGGCTGTTTAAGGCTTTGCATTCTTGAATTATCTCTTCCTCATCGAGGAGCTCTTCCAATGTGAAGTTTTCCTTGTCTAATACTGCTTCAACCTGCAAATCCAAGGGAAAAAAAGTTTCAAAATCTGGATATATCTACAATTTAGAGGAAAACAAAAGCAGAAGCCAATGGATAAGTGTCGGATTATGGTAACAACATAAAGAACAGAAATCATCAGACATCTTTAAGTCAAAATAGAGAATAGCCAACTTACTATGAAATTCAAAAAAGAAGTTTAAAAGGGTCAAGCTAGAAAAATTCCATACTCAGAAGCATGTCAAAGTACTGGAAAATCATACTATGAATAACAGATGGGTCCAACAAGTAGGTGACGACTATGGTTGCAAGGAAGAATCAACAATCTGAAATACTCCATATCAATCCATGAAAGAAAAGACTCTGGACTACTCTATACCAAAAACACTCACAAATTGTGCAGGTCTTATGTTCATTCTTTTAAGTTGATAAACAGAGAAATTAAACTTTCACTTAATCAACATGCACACACAAGAAAACAGTTCCTACAGATAAGTATTTTAAAGAACGAAAAGCACATAAAAGCGACAAGGTCCCTTGGAGCTTGAGGCGAAAACAGGAAGTGAAGCACACGCTTCTTTCAAGTGAAGCGCACAATTACAGAAAATTAAAACCAAACATACATGCATTAGTAATATAATAATCAAAATGCAATAAATAAATGAATTCAACACCCAATATACAATTACCGATTTTATTCCAACTCTTCAAAGTTGAGCTTTAAAGAACCGACAGTTTTTTGTTAAATTCACTTAAGTCATTACTTGAAGCGCACATTTAACTGAAGTGCATGGCTTGACCTATAAAGCAATAACCCCTCGCTTCGAATCGCTACATTGCTTTAAGCGACGAAGCGATGGCTTTTAATAACACTGCTACAGAGAGATGAAATATTATCTCTTTTTCCATAAGTAATGGGAGAGTAGTATTATATCAGAAAAAACAGCATAAAGAAAGTGCTGGTCGGTATGTACAACCCAATCAAACTGTGAAGATTATTAATTAGACACTATCTTATCCTAAGTCAATTATCTGTTTTCTCTTCTTTTTTCTTTTCATGATGAAATAGTAAAGATTGTGTTAATGAGTGCCAAGAAGGTATTTATGAGAGAATATCAGAAGAGAGGTCTTCCCTACATATATCGAAGGAATTCAAAAGATCCAACAATGAGGCTATGTCAGATTAAAGTTCTTCCTACACCACAAATAAAGACTCTTACTGTCTTACAACATCTAAATTTCAGTCGTCTCATTAAAACACCTATTTGTTTCTCTCTAGCCAAGCATTCCAGAGAATGCAAGTAGGAACTGCATTCCAATAGTGTGCTTGCTAGCAAATGGTAATGCATACCATCTGCATAAAGCAAGTTTTATTCTTCCTGGCATAACCCATTGGACTCCAAAAATTCTCAGGAACACTGAAAAGTAATTATGGCTTGAGACTAATGATCTTGCCCGTTATTAATGTTTGAGACTAATGATCTCGAAATCGAATACTTCCAACACCAGTAATCCCCACCCTGTCTTCTAAGCAATTAATTTCAGCCATCACACATTGATTAAGGCAAATTAGTATAATATAGCATGAGCAAATTACACGATCCAATTAGGGCAATTATAGGCTAAACAAGCCCTCGAGATATAACAGCGCAGAGCACGAAGTAATTTTGTTTTTACATAGTCTGTGTGCTCAGATATAGAACATTCATAAACTACACACTATTCAATTTTAACACATAATACACTGTCCACGAGCTTCATAAACTACACACTATTCAATTTTAACACATAATACACTGTCCACGAGCTTAAGACACGCATAATGCGGCGACAAAAGAATGAATCAAAAATTCAAAATTATTCAAAATTCAAATTCCACAAAATCACACTTGCTTATCCAAATCAAAATTACAACTAGAAGAGCATTGAGACATGTATAATTGGATCGAGTGACGTTACCGGTGAACAAGGGGAGAGAGATGTGAGCTTCCAAAACATATTTGAAAACAGATCTGTTAACCCTTGAACTGAATCGAGACCAAAAAAAAAAAGGAAGAGAAGATTCGAGAAGGTGATATCGAGGGGCTTAGGCTTTTTGAAGTTTTTGGAGCGAAATAGAGGAAAAGGGAGAAAACCCTAACTTTTGAGATCAAAAAGAAAGCGATGCCGTAAAGATGGAGAAAGAGAGAGGGATGAGGTTCTTCTAAAATAGAATTGTACTAATGTTTTTTGTTGCTGGAGAAATGAGGACGAAAAAGTACAAATTTGAGGTTTGCAATGTACCAAAGTGGAAAATGGAACAACAACATACCCAATTTTATTTGATAACTATGGGGTCCACCCCCAGGCTAGTGTATAGTATATTTTATCCCAACCTTTAGCGGTCGTTTGGTTGCCGGTTAGAAGTAATGCAGGTATTAGTTATGCAGGGATTAGTTATGCACGTATTAGTTATGCAGGTATAAGTTATGCAGGGTATTAATTATGTATGTATTAGTTATGCACGTATTAGTTATGCGGGAATTAGTTATGTGTAGTTATATAAGGATTAGTCATAGAAATATAATGTGAGTGTTATTTATTATTAGCTTACTTTATTTTTAATTGTTAGTATAGTTTAAATATATTTTTTTAAACAAAAAAATACAAGTTTGAATAAAGGGTATTCTTGTCATTTTGTATTTTAATACAAGTATTACTAATACATATGTATAAGTTATTCCACTTTCTACCTTGCATAAATAATACATAGATTCCCTCATAACTTATACATGTATTAGTTATGCGGAAAAAAAAAACATGAACCAAATATTGTATTAGCAATGCAACATTTTATGTAGAAAAGAGGAAAAAACAACCAAACATTGTATAACTTATGCTAGCTTCTATGTGGAGATTATTTTTTCTCCTTCTTTTAACCAAATAATGTATAAAGTTATCCTAGTTTTAATACATGTATAACTCCTCTCTAACCGGCTACCAAACGACCCCTTAGAGTATATAGATGTTGTATACAATAGATCATCTATCTATTATCTATCTATTAATAAAAGCAGAGGCAGAAGCCTCTTTTTTTTTTACAAGTGGCAGCATGAAAATAAGACAATTGGCCATTTAGGACAAACCTCCACAAAAATAGGAATTAATATATTATTTGGGGAAAAAATCACATAAAAACGACAGTTATTCCATTTTTAAAGAATTACTACATTACAAGCATCCTATTAGACTTCTGTTTTGGGAATCCTACATAATTCAATAACTACTTTTGTCAACTAAGTCTATCACGTTTTTCTCTTTTCTTTTTTTAAATTTTCTTTTTTAAAATAAACAAGCAACCGTATCTACATGGATAGGTGATTACACACGTTTTTTAGATTTTATCTAAACCTACGCTATCTAAACCTATACACGATCGGCAATCATCTTCAATTGCTCAAAACTGACTATACCAACTTATATCTTCCATTGATACTCTATACATAAACCAAAGGCAGACGTATATCACATATTCAACAAAAAAACAAAAGGATTCTGCAAATTATGGCTACTCACATTGATTTCATCAAGGATATAACAATTTCAAAAATGCAATAGAGGTTGAAAGTTTGGGTTGTTCGTCTTTGGGAAGTCCCAGATCGTTATAATTCAGACACTACTTTCTCCATTGAATTGGTTCTACAAGATGAAAAGGTATTAAAAATCAATTTTTTACTTACTAATTTGTTTTACGTCTCTGTTTTCAAGTTGCAAAATCTGGAATTGTTGTTATGTTCTTTACACATTTTTAAAGCTACTTTCTTGATTGGTTCTACAAGATTACAAGATACTACAACAATTCACTTTTTTTTCTTACAATATATTCATTGCAATATTATATATAAATATATATTGATTTTCTTTTTTCTTGCACTGTTTTTTTCTTATCCGTGCTCTCTTTGAATGCTCTTTACTTTTTTGCTATTTTGCTTATTTCTGTCTTCTTTTGAACCTCTACCTGTTTTTATCGAAACAATATTGAAAATAGCAAGTTCTTTGATTACCTAAAAGAAAAAATATCAAAAATGTTGTTCTCCGATATGAAAAGGTATTAAAAATCAATTTTTTTTTTACATGCTAATTCGTTTTGCTTCTCATTTTTTACGTTGCAAAATCTGGATTTGTTGTTATATTCTTCATACGTTTATTAACGCTACTTTCACGATTGAATTGGTTTTACAAGATTTGAAGATACTACAAATTACTTTTTTTGTCTTACTATTTTGTTTTGCTTCTCTGTTTTAAGTTACAAATCTGGGATTAGCTCTGTTCTTCTTCCATTTTTTTATACCTCCTAATAAAAGAAAGAAGTTGGAAAAAGGAAAAGGAAATAATATAACAATCCCAGCGACTACTTAAGATTGAAGTTTCATGAAATACTTGCCTGAACTTGGTTAGACACTGGTGGTGTCGCCTGAATTTGATTAAACACATTTGTTGTTGACTGAACTTGGTTTGATATTTGTGGCGTTGCCTGAATTTGGTTAGATAATTCTCTCATTAACCGAATTTGGATAACGAAGGTATGAACTTTTGTCACTATTTGCATATTGTCTGACTTCTGCTTAAACAGAGTTTCTTTTTAGTTCAAAAATTTACCATCAATTTCAAATTGCAAATTTGCCAAAACTAAACCATGCAGTTAAGGTTGAGGGACATGTTAGATAGCGAACAGTCAGAATGTAACATCCAAATGCAATTATTTCCAACTTATTAACTCGAAGACTTTTCACATTGACTTATATTTAGAAAAATATATTTGAGTTGTTCGTTGTAAGTTCAACTATATGTATGTATTTCATGTGATTTTCTTGAAGGGCGATCGGATACAAGCTTCTATTGGCAAGCCAGTGCTGCACCTTTTCAAAACACAACTTAATGAGCATAGATTATATGTTATGGCGAACTTTATCGTTTGTCAAAATAAAGAGAAGTTCAAAACCACAAAACATAACTTAATGCTCACATTTACTCAACGGACAATTGTGGCTGAAACATCTTATCCACTTTTCCCAATGAATGTCTTTGATCTGCGGCCATATGACCAATTGATAAGTAAGGTTGATGTGGACGAGATTGAATTATTCGGTAAAAATAACTTTTACCTCAAAATTCTAATAATGATCTTTTTCTGCCTCTCATTTTAATATCTTCTTATTATTTAGATGTGATTGGAGAAATCGTCAGTTTTAGTGAGGTAAAAACGCACGTACAAGCTGGAGTTTCTAGGAAGTTTATGAATGTCGAACTAGAAGATGATGAGTAAGAATAAATACTCAATCTACTGTTTATTAATGGATTTGACAATTCCATCAACTAAAATTTATATATCTATTTTTATTTGTTAGGAGGAACAAGTTGTTTGCTACATTCTGGGGCGAACTTGTTGATGAAATTGTACCTCACCTGCTAAGTTCTAACAATCAACCTATTGTTGTTGTTATGCAACTTATAAAAGCACATAAATTTCAAGGTAAAATTATATTATTAACATGTCTTTATTTGGTGAAAAGTTATTTATTACATCTAATACATACGTTGTTTTGCAAATTCATATTATGTGCGCAATACTTAGAATAAATCGAAGTTATGGATTAATCCAAATTTTTCTCAATCTGAGGAGTTTAAAACATGGTACTATACATATTTTTCCCGCCAACTATACTCAAATCTATTTTTGAACTATACATCTGATTGTTTTACTCTTTCTTTAATACAGTTTACTTTCTGTTCGAGATAATTACTCTGAAAGGTTTACTCAAACCATCTCTCAACAAAGTTACTCCGTCTCGGATGAATTAGCAAAAGGCGTTGTTCAAGTTAAAATAATTGGCGAATTAGTGGAATCCATGGAAGTAAGTAAACTATCTTGTGTATAATTATAACTATTTTGCTAATATGTTTTATCTGTCATGAAACCTTTTTTCATTGTTTGTATTGTTGTATAAGAAAAATTAATTATGCTATAAAATTTTGCTTGTTTATAAGTATTGTTTATTGTGTAAATTTTTGCATTGCTAAAGCAAACCTTTTTATAACTCTGACCATCCTTTTTTAAGTACTTATAAATGATGTTTTCCCATATTAAAATGAGTAGATCATTTCACCTTCACTTCTCAACATACTCCTTGCTTCTCTTAGACAAATCATTTGCATCAAGAGATACTATATGTTCAATGTGAGCACCATTTCTATAAAAGTAAGTTGTATGTAACATATGTTTTACCCCAAATCATGCTTCATATCTTCAACTATAGTTCACCTTTGTAGCAGATGATGGATGAAAACCATAATATTTCTAATATAAACTATTCTTAATTTATATCAATCCTGATTCGCACATATACGCTATAAACTTCACTATATAAAGTTATATCAATTTGTTAAACAGGAAGGTCCCTGTTGGATTGTTGCAAGTATTGAAAATTTAGAACTTCAAAGAGGGTGGTCGTATATCAGCTGCAAAAGTGTCAAAAGAAGGTCGATAAACTGGGAAACATTTATTCTTGCCCAAACCCAAAATGTAAAAATGAAGATTACTCAGCTGTGAATAGGTAATCACAAAATCTCTATTTCCTTAATCCATCAAAACATATATTTATATCTCAAATCAATCGTGCATTTAGGTACAGGCTTCGGGTTAGGGTCATGGATACTACTGCATCTATTTCACTATTGCTCTGGGACCCCGAAGCCATATTTATCATAGGCAAATCTGCAAATGAATTGAAGGAAGGATTACTTGAGGTATATTAACTACTTATATTCATATTTTTTTATTTAACAAAAAATTATAATGCAAAATTTGGTTCTAGAATACGGGCAATGTTGATAAGGCTTCCTATCCAATGGAGTTGAATAACATTCTTCAGAGAAAATTCATGTTTAAGATTAATGTCAAGAGCTCGAACCTTCGTTTGCAAGATGAAGTTTATAATGGTGTTAAGCTTACCGATGATGACCACCTGATACAGAAATATAGTCCTACTCCACCTTCAGATGCCTTCACCGTATGTGATCTTCGCTCACAAACTTCATAACATATTTAAGTTTAGCATTTATGTTAAACTACCAATTTTTTTACCAATTTAAAAAATAATGAGTTTGAAAACAATGTAAAAAAATTGGTAGTTTAACATAAATGCTAAACTTAAATATGTTATGAAGTTTGTGAGCGAAGATCACATACGGTGAAGGCATCTGAAGGTGGAGTAGGACTATATTTCTGTATCAGGTGGTCATCATCGGTAAGCTTAACACCATTATAAACTTCATCTTGCAAACGAAGGTTCGAGCTCTTGACATTAATCTTAAACATGAATTTTCTCTGAAGAATGTTATTCAACTCCATTGGATAGGAAGCCTTATCAACATTGCCCGTATTCTAGAACCAAATTTTGCATTATAATTTTTTGTTAAATAAAAAAATATGAATATAAGTAGTTAATATACCTCAAGTAATCCTTCCTTCAATTCATTTGCAGATTTGCCTATGATAAATATGGCTTCGGGGTCCCAGAGCAATAGTGAAATAGATGCAGTAGTATCCATGACCCTAACCCGAAGCCTGTACCTAAATGCACGATTGATTTGAGATATAAATATATGTTTTGATGGATTAAGGAAATAGAGATTTTGTGATTACCTATTCACAGCTGAGTAATCTTCATTTTTACATTTTGGGTTTGGGCAAGAATAAATGTTTCCCAGTTTATCGACCTTCTTTTGACACTTTTGCAGCTGATATACGACCACCCTCTTTGAAGTTCTAAATTTTCAATACTTGCAACAATCCAACAGGGACCTTCCTGTTTAACAAATTGATATAACTTTATATAGTGAAGTTTATAGCGTATATGTGCGAATCAGGATTGATATAAATTAAGAATAGTTTATATTAGAAATGTTATGATTTTCATCCATCATCTGCTACAAAGGTGAACTATAGTTGAAGATATGAAGCATGATTTGGGGTAAAACATATGTTACATACAACTTACTTTTATAGAAATGGTGCTCACATTGAACATATAGTATCTCTTGATGCAAATGATTTGTCTAAGAGAAGCAAGGAGTATGTTGAGAAGTGAAGGTGAAATGATCTACTCATTTTAATATGGGAAAACATCATTTATAAGTACTTAAAAAAGGATGGTCAGAGTTATAAAAAGGTTTGCTTTAGCAATGCAAAAATTTACACAATAAACAATACTTATAAACAAGCAAAATTTTATAGCATAATTAATTTTTCTTATACACTTAAATTTTTTAATTTGTAGGGCTCTACTGAAGATAATGAGTTGATCGATATTGCAAACACACATGCCAAGATAGGTACAGCTATTGCCGCAACAGTGGTTGAAGAAGATCCGAATGCACAGTTGTCTGGAAATAAGATCAAGAAAGTGTTTAAAAAGAAGAAAATAGCATAAGGTGTTTGCATATGTAACAGTTGGAGAATTCAAACACGGTCTTATAAGTTGGTTTAGTGGTTTCATTAGTTATGAACAAGATATTCGTATCATTTCATGTTTTCCCTGCTACCGAACTTTCCAATTTAGTTTGTTTTGAAATTTCAATAGTTATGGAAAAGTAATTTGAAGCTTTTCATGGTATTTTATGGTATTGCCTTTTCGTTTTTATTTAGATAAGAAAATTCACTGGTTTCTAATACTCCATAGATAATTTTTGTTAGTGAAGAGGCTACTTGCCCGTGTTTGTTATTTTTTAACCCATTTCACTGTTACATTTGTTCTATATGTGGTCGAAAAACTCTTTTACATTCTTGGTTGATATATTTCTCCATCAAGATATATAGATTGCTGCCTCGTGAAGCTTTGATGTTTGATTGGTAGCGTTGAATTGATGTGAGGATGAAGCTATCTCATTTATGTTGATAGAATGACAATGGCTAGAACTAGCATGACAGGTTCGACCTACATCAATATAACGATGGAATTGAACTACTGTTTTATTAATCCTTACTAGAGTCTGTCGTATATTGTGTCCACAAGGAAGTCATGAAATGATGCAGATTATTTTTGATTACACCATCGATTAGAGGTTGAACATTAAGCATGTATTTGCCGATTATTGCTCGATTTTTAGGAAAATGGTAATACCCTGTTGTGGACTTGAATCTACTGCCAGGGATAATTTTTCCAAGCCCTTTTTGCCTTAATTTTGGCTGTTGCAAAAGTTTTATTTGAATTAAAAATGCAGCTAAGCCGGTTGAACTAAAACAGAAATGGAAATTCTGGTTGCAGGTGACTGGCAATGCATATGCCGAAGCGCAAAGCGGTTTGCTTGGATTCTGTTATCTATAATCAGTCCTATTGTAATCGGCCATGTATACAGACATATGTAAATTAAATCATTTTACAACAGAATTCATGGCATTTAAAATTATTGAAGGTCGCTATTGATAACAGTCTAAGTCGTGCAAAAAATATATCACATTCAAACCAAATACTTAGTGCACAAGAGCTTAAATTTTACAGTAATTGATGTACCATAAGGTCATCTAAACCACGTTTTTCATAGCTTATAAATGCACCATCAGGAATATTTCAACAACTAGAGACTAGCTTGTCCGAACCAAAAAAATAAAAACAAAGCAACTTACGTCATGCATCTTCACCATAAGTGCGTGGATCATTTCAACAAACAAAGAGCGGAGAGAGAATATTTAAACTGATGTATCTTGCGGACTAAATTTATCAACCACATTCGAAACAGTTAAACCAAAAAAAAATCATCTTTCATGAGTTTGTTAAGAGAATTAGTGTCTTTTCATGAGCGCATGATTTCGAAACAAGAACCTTCAAGTTGGTAGCTTCGCTCGATATATTTATCAGAACATCGAATGCCTATTTCGTTGATGATTCTAAAAGGTGAAGTGAAGCATCAAGAGACTGCCTCATTAGTGGAAAAACACCAATCAGTTGGAATTTTTCTGATGTTTAAAGTGTGCCATGATACCTTGATAGAAAAATCAAGTTGTAACTCTCCCAAACTGTGAGCGAAAAAATATGGAAGAGTTAAAATAAAAATTTGCTAGCAAAACAAGACGACGCACAACGCATAAAGCTGTATACAATACAATGATAGAAATTCAGAACAAAGTTCAAAAGAACATCTGTATAAATCTAAAAATATTCCGGACCTGCTTTTTTCTATATATTGTATTATTAAAGTCCTCTTTCAAACGGCAAAAGCATATTGTGGTTTCGACCATCTTCCAAACTGCTATAATTTTTTTTGTCAGGGCACGTAAAGCTGTCAAAAGTAGAATGACCGAAAATCAAAATTGAGTTCAAATGAATATATTTATAAATCGACAAAGAATCTGGTGGTGATATATGTATTTATTTTAGTTTCAATACTCATCTTTCCAATGGCACAAGTAGATCGTGCTTTGAGCGTTTCTGCATAGAGATATGATTTTTTTAGTCAGGACAAGCAAAGCTGTAAAAACAGAAAACCAAAAGTTCATAACTGATTCAAAAGCATATCTGTACAAATCAACAAATAAGCTAGACCTGTTTTCCTTTAAATATTGTAGTACCATAAGTCATCTTTCCAACGACACAAGCGGATCGTACTTTGGGCATTTCTGCATAGAGATATGATTTTTTTAATCAGGACATGCAAAGCTGTAAAAATTAGAAAACCAGAAATTCAAAACTAATTTCAAAAGCATATATGTGTTAATCAACATAGAATCTAGACCTGTTGGAAAGAGGTATTGTAATTCTATAAGTCTTCTTTCCAACGACATTAGCGGATCGTCCTTTGGGCGTTTCTGCATAGAGATATGATTTTTTTAGTTGGGACACGCAAACCTGTAAAAAACAAAAAAACAGAAATTCATAACTAATTTCAGAAGCATATCTGTATAAATCAACAAATAATCTGGACCTATTTTCCTTTAAATATTGTAGTTTCATGAGTCCTCTTTCCAACGGCACAAGCAGATCGTGCTTTGGGCATTTCTGCATAGAGATATGATTTTTTTAGTCAGGACACTCAAAGCTGTAAAAAATAGAAAATTAAAAATTCATATCTAAAGAAAAAACATATCTGTATTAATCAACATAGAATCAGGACCTGTTGGAAAGAGGTATTGTACTTCTATAAGTCCTCTTTCCAACGACACAAGCGGATCGTGCTTTTGGTATTTCTCCATAGAGATGTGATTTTTTTTAAGTCAGGACACGCAAAGTTGTTAAAAACCAAAAAATCAAAATTTCATAACTGATTTCAAAAGCATATATGTATAAATCAACAAACAATATGGACCTATTTTCCTCTAAATATTGTAGTTCCATAACTCCCCTTTCCAACGGCACAAGCGGATCATCGTTTCGACATGTCATTATAGTCATATAATTTTTACTCAGTCATCATCACTTATAAATGATACTTTCCTGCATTGAAATGAATATATCATTTTACCTTAACTTTCCAACATACGGCTTTGTTACAATCCGGATTTCCATCATCGGGAATCGTGATGGCGCCTACTGTTGGAGCTAGGCAAGCCAAGAATTTAAACATATTCGAATAACAACACAACAATAATAAGATAATGAATCTTTAAATAAAGTGGACGTCTGTTAAAACATAAATAATTGAAAATCCAAAATGCGGAAGTTTAACATTTCACTACCCAAGACTGGAGTCGCTACCTCACGAACCACTAAAGAGTGCTAAAAACAAGTCTGAATAGAAAATACATAATGTCTGTCTTGGTACAATGAAAACAAACTGAAGATATGGAAAGGGACTTGGCCTGCGAACGCCCGCTAGGCTACCTCGAATGTCCCTGGACTGGAAGCTCGCTCCCAAAATGCTACTGCTACTCAAATGCTACTCCAACACCTGGATTTGTGCAAAAAAATGCACAGAGTGTAGCATCAGCACAACCGACCCCATGTGCTGGTAAGTGCCTGGCCTAACCCGGGCGAAGTAGTGACGAGGCGAGATCGGACTACCAAACAAAACCTGTGCAGTTCAAATATATATATATATATATATATATAT
>MU674418.1:4997-17990 GCA_026770625.1 Nicotiana glauca
CGAAGTGCGCGGCAATCCTACCACAAAGTCCATGTTAATCATCTCCCACTTCCACATTAGAATGTCTATGCATTGTGTCAACCCACCGAGCCTTTGATGTTCAACTTTTACCTGTTGACAATTTGGACACTTTGCCACAAATTTCGCCACATCCTTCTTCATGTTGTTCCACCAATAAATTTCCTTGAGATCATGATACATTTTTGTAGAACCTGGGTGCACGGAATACCTGGACGTGTGAGCTTCTACCATGATCCTTTCCCGAAGATTGTCGATATCAGGAATGCACAGGCGGTCTTGGTACTGCGAAGCATATTTACTAATTTCTAACACACGATCCTAACTTGGCACCACGGGATCCGGGTTTTTGAGTCGGGATTTCACGAGGCCTTACAGAAACCCTAGGATTTGGGGTTTTGGCGAGTTTTGATCTTGTGTTTGGACTATGGTCCTATTTTGGGAACCCTGGACTCTCTCAGCTCATTCTGAGTCTATAAACTGAGCTTGGATTTCTTTGTTTATGACGCTAAACTTTTTCTATGCTAGACTCTTCTATTGATTGGTATGACAGTTCTTCGTGCTTGAACATGGTTGTATGTTTTTATATGTGTGATGAATTCTTTCTTTCGAAAAGGTTTTCCAACTTATGAGTGATTCAGAATCCTTTTCTTTAGGTCTGATTGATTGTTACTGATTTTGCCTTAAGTAAAACCTTTCTCCACCTTTTCTGACTGAATTCATCCATACCAAATTCAAACCTTGGGATTTGCTGGCTGTTTAATTGATTTCCTTTTCTTATTTTCACAAACCGTGTGTTGTCAAGACTTTTCCTTAAATATATATCTATGTATTTACCCCTCTTGTACTTCTTTGAAAAGGTGTTTGATTGGTCTCTTTCCTTAATTATTTTTACCCGTTTGAAATCAGAATCCTTAATCAATGGGAGACCTTTTGTAATTAATTTTTCAAATTATTCTCCTACTTATTTCTGCTTGCTTTGTACACTATAAATACAGGACCTTCTTTAACATATAAGACACGGTTAACACGACAAACTCTCAATTACACTCTCAACACTTTTACACTACTCAAGTATCATAGTTCTCTGATCATAGCATTCTGACTATTTGCTTGCACTTTGGCTTCACGAGATTACTGCTTTCTTCTTTTGTTTCCCTGAAACTGGTATGTTCTAGTTTGGTTTTCAGCATCATCCCAATGTGTTTGCTTTGCAGCTTCTACACCCCTGTCTGCTTTACTGCCTGTGTTTAATGTTAATTAGAATGTCAATTCCTTTGCATATTTTCTACTATGAATCCCCACACCTATGTCTGCTTTAATGCCTATGTTTAATGTTAATTATCATGTCAACTTCTTTGCATATTTTTATATTGTGAATCCCTGCACCCCTATCCCCTTCTATGTGTTTGATTTGAAGTTCAGAATATGGCAACATCCAAATTGTTGCTCATGTTTGGACCTGATCCCATAGGGGATCCTAACTCCCAAACAATATAGCTAACGGGCTGGTTGGGTTATGCCGGCACTTTTAATTGCTAGGTATGACCACCAGCCAATCTTTGCTTTTCCCCAGAATCCCCTCTCTGCACTTGCACTCATTCCTAGTTTCTAAGTTCTATCCCTCCTCCTATGAGCCTTGCCTTGGGACCTTGAGCTCCCTCTAAACTTGGACACTTGAGGGCTGGCTCTTCCATACTGCACTATAACTCAATCTTGCAATATGTTTGGGTGCAAGCACTACCCGGAGTCCATGAGGCTCTTGGGAACTCTGACACACCCAAATGAGAAAGGCTTTGGAGTTGGTTTATTTCATGCTTCAGGCAGGAAACATGAATCAGGCTCTCCTTGGTTGTAAATTTTTTTAGTTTCTCTGATGTAATTTTACCTTTCTCTTATTCATTCTGAGTTGTAATAACTTGTAATGACTATTGGGGCTTTTAGTGAAAAGGGGGAGGGTCAATCATGCATGCAAAAAAAGGGGGTAGATATCATGTTCATAGGTGATTTTAGACTTCTGCATTCATATCATGATTTCAACTTTTGTTTTTGCATAGAAACCATGTCTATAGGATTCCGCATTTCATATGGAAACCATGTTTATAGGTTCTGCATTTCATATAGAATCCATGCCTCTAGGTTCTACATCTCATATAGAAACTATAGATTCTGCACTTCTGCATTATATAGAGACCATGTCTATAAGTCATCTTTGAAATGCTGCATATCATCTAGATAATATGCCTATAGGACTTCCTGAATTTTTATATCTGCATCTATCACTAGGCAAACATGTTTAATAGGTTTAAACAACTAACAGCATTTAGAAACCATGCCTACAAGACTTTCTGCACTCTTGTTTCGACTGTAAAAAATGTTTAAATCAGTAACGCCTAGAAAGCATGCCTATAGAAACCATCAACTAAATCAGAATCGTCCATTCGCTAATAAGTCTAAATTCAGTAGAAGCATTAACGACCGTAGAATTTATACTCTTGTAATTGACAACTTCTTTTCCTAAATCAGTATACTTCTTTCTGAAACTAATAGATATCATGCTTATAGGTTTTGTTTAACACTAAGGCAAACCATAGGATAACTTATAAATTAAATCAGATCTTATTAACTATAACCAATAGGCATGGTAATTTGGGCTTTTTATCTGAAATATGTAATAGATCAGTCTGCCAAATCTTTTAAGTTTAAACAGACCCTAATGAGTACATGTAAAGACATGCTAAACTATATGCTTCTCTTTGTTTTTTAAGGAGGTTTGTTTGCGCCTGTCTATCTGTTATGTCCTTCTCCCCCATATTTGTTACGTATGTGTTTTGTTTGTCGCCTTAGAATTTTGTCCTTTGAAACTATAAAACCTCAATTCCCTTCCCTTTAGGATTAGCAGTCTCATATACCTCCGGGGCTGATAGGATTGGGCCGTGTAGTAGCATGCAATAGGAAAACGAGACCATTCTGCATTTAATACCTTAACGGGTTAGGAAAGGGTAGATATGGATATGATGATCACGTGATAACACCACGTGTATAAACGGTTACCGAGTGTTGTGTGGGGTGATCCATATTATTTATAAACCTAGGACCCCTTCCCCTTACTTGTTTATTTTCAGAATTTTAAAAAATGCTAAAGTTTCATCTTATTTAACTGTTTTTTTTAACTTCAATTACTTGCAACCATTATGTGAAAACCCCTTCCTTTCACTTGTTTATTTTCAGAACTTCAAAACTACTTTCTTCCCAGACTTGAGCTTCTTTAACTTCTTTTACTTCAATTGCTTGCAGCCATTATGTGAAAATCATCCCGTATTTGTAATTCTTACTTGTTATTTGCACTTAAAGTCACAATTATAGCATGGCCGGAAACCACACTAGTGGATCTTGAGGGGTGCCTAACACCTTCCTCTCGAGATAATTTCAAGCCCTTACCCAATCTCTGGTTTTCTAAATCAAAATTCTTCTTAGTATCCTAATGTACTTAATCATTAGGTGATGACTCTTCAATTTAAACCCAATTCCCAAAAAGAAACGAGTTGTCCGCCCAAATGTTATAAACCTGATTTCGTTAGAAAAAGGGGGCATCGACAGCATGGCGACTCTGCTGGAGATTTCTTTAAGGCTTTTACCATTTCATGCTATTCGTGACTTTATGCTTCTTTATATGTCTTTACTTGTTTAAATGCCTTTAAGTATTTATTCTTTTTTCTACTACGAAACTGACTTGGTTCTTTGTTTCTTTTCTTTTAATGCTTTCCTTTAATGCTGTTGTAAATTATGAGAAACTGTTGTAATTATTACTTTATGAACGTGCAAATACGTGACAACTTGTTAATTATTGTAACTGCATATTCAACATCATATTACACTCGTGCCAAACTAAATACCATAGCAACGCTTATAATGAGTGGTTGCGCCCTTCCAATATTATCACCCCCTAAATCCGGCAAAGGCATATTTACGGTAAAACCAGTCGATCAACGATTTAGTCGATGGTTCTGTGCCTTTTCCTCTTGAGTTGTCCACTCAAGGGTACCAGTCTAATACCCCATATAAACCATACTCTATTTAATTATACATGCATCATTGTCAAACCTAGCTGAGTCAGCTCTGTTGTCCGCATAATGACTCTTTAAGATAGCTTTGTCCAAAGTCCACTAGGTTTCCTTGAAACCCAAACGGACACTACCACATTCTGTGCATTCATTTGGAGAACTAAATGTTTCTTATGCCGATTATTGATATTTAATAGTCAGGTCTGGATAGGGTAAGGGTCTAACACTTTTTGTCTTGCAGAAATGAGGCATGAGGTCCCCAGATTCGGCACGATCACCAACATCCACCCCAAATTGTTAAGCTGGTGGGAAGATCTTCAGTCCAGTGATCAAGCTCTTGTCCAAAAATATCTAGGAAACCTACCTTCTCTCCTAGAAATTCAACCCAACAACAAAATCATAAAAGCTGCCACCCTATTCTGGGATTGTGAAAGGTCAGTATTCCGCTTTGGAGCCATTGAGATGACACCCTTGCTTGAGGAAATAAGAGTACTGGTTGGAATACTATAGGAAACTCCGGGTTTGTTGATGACGGAAAATCGCAAGGGTAGAGGTTTTCTCAAAATGATGGGTCTAAAGAAGAATCCAAACTTGACATGTTTGAAGGAGTCGTACATTCCCTTTGACTACATGTACGAGAGGTATGGTCACAGCAAATCTTATAGTACTTATCCTGACGAGTTCGCTCTTACATCATTGGGGCATATCCATCGAAGGGTCTTTGTCTTCATGTTCTGTTTCTTGGGGATGATAGTGTTCCCAATGAAGAAAGCAAGAATCCACACCAGGTTAGCCATGGTCACCAAAACTCTAATGGAAGTAATTGATGGACAGCCATTCAATCTTGTGCCAATGATCGTTGCACAAATATGTCGAGCCCTAGAAAGGTGTCAACAGGGAGCCAAACATTCCGAGGGTTGTAATATGCTACTACAACTTTGGCTCATGGAACATCTCCATAGGGGTGAGTACCGACAGGAAATTTGTCGAAGGGACTGGGACGATCATATCACCTTTCATCATCCAAAGCGAATGAATTACATGCCCAACATGTTCGCCCAACCGTAGAATGCTAGATAATGGGTCGAACTCTTTGATAATCTGACTGAGGACCGAGTGCAATGGATGTTCGAATGGTTCCCTACTGAAGAATTCATCGTTTGATCAGGGGATGCGCCATTTCTGATACTGATCGATTTGAGGGGGACCTACCCTTATGTCCCTCTCCGAGTTATGAGACAGACCGGTAGAAAGCAGGTTATACCAAGGGTCGACAAGATGAGTCACTTTCGAGCTGATTTCCAAGCTGATGACAGCCCTTACAAGTGCCAAGCCCAACACATGTGGCACTGCAAAATCGTCATGGGAAGAGATACTATTGAGACAGACAAGTACCATGCTAGCTGGAGGACTATCACAACGGTTTGGGTTAACCCGAGTTTATTCAAGGTCACAGGATCATCGATGAAAAGGCTGAAGCACAAGTAAACTACAACCGACTGTGCAAGAGGATTCAGGAATGTGAAAATGAGCACCGAGAAATACAAGAAGCCAATCAAAAACTAATTGAAGAATTGAAGGATATGGCTGTCAGTGCCAACAAATGACTGGTTTGTTTGGAGCGAGGTATAGTGGAACTGGAAAAGAAGTTTCTGAAAAGGGTCAAGGACTGCTGAGTTGCTGAAGGAAATGAAGGCGGACATCTGGCGAGGGCTTACTTACTGCTAGGACTGCGCGAGCTAGGAGAGTTGTTCGAGGGAGCTAACACTGTCGAGTCTGGGGAAGGTCCTTCTGGGACCAAATAGATAAGAGTTTTTCCCTTTTTCTTTGAAAAATGTAATAAGGCCTATAGCCACTAGTGACATTTTATTTCCTATTATTTAGTGTCATTTTGGGACTCGTCTGCATTTTTATCAATAAACTGATAAATTTAGCATTCCAAGTTCTCCAAATTTACTTGTCTCTAGGCCTACCTCGGGCATAACGAGGTCCCCAAAATTAGGACACTCTTTATATTTCTTGCACTACGTATTTAAATGTCGCAACATTTTTTTTCTCCTTATGATCCTTACTGACTTATCACCTTTTATTTTTACTTTTTGTTTATTCCCTTCCTCAAAGGTTAGTACGTGAACTCTGGCAACATCAGCATATTTTACAAGATTCAGGGGCCCTCCACCTACTCCTCTTCCCAGTCCTGTCAGGAACAAAAGCAAAAGAAAAATGGAAGATTCAAACAACTCAGCTGAACGGGTAGAGGTCACTCATAGTGCTATGGTCCCGAAGGAAAATGCCTCTCAGATAGAACAAAAACTACTGAAATTCCAAGAAGAGCTTGATCAAGTCTGGAATTTGGCAAGTCTGTCATTTTCCCTTACCACTCCAGAAGTTACTTTCCCAAATACTCAGAATCCCCTACCTCCACAAAACATCCCAAAGCAACCTGCTCCTCACCATTATTTCAATACTTGCCACACTTCCAACAGCACTCCACTACTCATCCCAAACTACTAAACTCCACAAATGACCATCCCCACGCTCAACACAACACCCTCATCTACGTGGAGACTATGCCACATTCTATCCAGCCCACCTCAAACACACCTGAGTCTGATGATAAGGACTCGCTCATTAGAAATTTGGCCGAAGAGCTTAAGAAGTTGACCACCAGAATTCAAGGCGTTGAAGGAAGTAAGGGAATTGGGCTAAACTACAAAGATCTATGCATACAGCCCGATGACAAACTACCTGAGGGGTATAAACCTCCCAAGTTCGAAATGTTTGATGGTACAGGGGATCTCAGGGTTCACTTGAAAACATACTGCGACAAGCTGGTCAGAGTAGAAAAAGACGAGAAGATTCACATGAAGCTTTTCATGAGGAGCCTAAAAGGAGATGCTCTGTCTTGGTACATTAGCCAAGACCCAAAGAAGTGGTCAAACTAGGTAAGTATGGCGTTTGACTTCATGGACAGATTCAGACTCAATATGGAAAATACACCAGATATGTTTTACATTCAGAATCTAAAGAAAAAACCCACAGAAACCTTCCACGAGTATGCCACTCGTTAGAGATCAGAGGCTGCTAAGGTTCGGCCTGCTTTAGGGGAAGAATAGATGAACAAGTTTTTCGTCTAGGATCAGGATCCAAAATACTATGAAAGACTGATGCTGATCGAAAACCATAGATTTTTTGACATCATCAAGCTAGGAGAAAGGATTGAGGAAGGTATCAAGAGTGGTATGGTTACGAACTTTGAAGCCTTGCAAGCTACCAATAAGGCTCTACAGTCTGGTGGTACGTCCAAGAAAAGGGACATAGGCGCTGTGATGGTTGCACAGAGAACCAAATACTTCCACTTACATATCAGCCCACTCCAAATTTCCAAACACCCACACCTTCCTACCAAACTTTACCACCTACTTATTAATCACCTCCACCCCCTACATACTAACCTGCTTCACCCAGATATTCCCAGCCCGTACACTTCTACCAAGCTTACAACACTCAACAATCCCACTATCAATCACTCTCGTCAAAACTTTCCTAGACCACAACCAAATTTCGACCGCAGACCTCCCAAACAGTATACCGCCATTGCCGAACCAATTAATCAGTTGTACGAAAGGCTCAAAACTGCTAGATATGTCACCCTAATCCCTGCTATAACCCCTAAAAACCCTTCCCAATGAGTCAACCCAAATAAAATATATGCATAGCATTCTGGCATGAAGAGGCATACCATTGATGAATGTCGCCTGCTCCGAATGTCCGCAATAACCCTCTACCAGACCACAAGGGTGGAGGTGTTCACATAATTGAAATAGAGGATGATTGGGATCTCAAGGGATCAGTCGGTTTGATCGCAAAAGGGGACTATCCAAAGAAACGAACAGTCACCCTTAATCCGATTGTAGTCCAGATTTAGCCTTCTGGAGATACCGAAGTGAACATGTCCATACCACTTGAGTTTGAAACACCATCCTCTGCTTGAGACATTCGAAGTTACTGTATTACCTTCAAAAGCAAGGGTGCCCATCCCAGTAGCAATGACAGCCGTAACACCATTACACACAAATGCCATACCATAGGACTACACAGCCGAGGCAAGAAGGAAGGGGAAAGCCAAGTTTGGGGGAGCAGTTGCGGCACAGGGTATGACAAGAACCGGTAGGGTTTATACCCTAGAATACTTAGTTGAATCGAGTAAGCAGACCTCTGGTCGACAATCCATTACTAAAACTGGACTCGATGATCTCTGGAGAAAGGTACAAGCGAAGGAATACTCAGTCATTGATCAGCTGAACAAGACACCGGCGCAGATTTCAATCCTTGCTTTGCTACAAAGTTCTGATGCACACAAGAATGCCTTGTTAAGAGTACTGAGTGAGGCATATGTACCAACAAACATCACCGGAGAAGAGATATCTAACATGGTAGGTCAGGTATTAGAAAGTCACACGATCACTTTTCACGAAGATGAGCTGCCACCAGAGGGATTGAGTCACAACAAGGCATTGCACATCACCGTACAGTGCGAAGATTATTTTATCACCCAGATCCTGGTCGATGGAGGTCCACTCTCAATATTTGTCTGTTGGTGACACTTAGGACATTGGGAAAAGGGCTGCATAAAATCAAGGACGGGGCCATCAACGTTAAGGCTTTCGACAGGTCTCAAAGGTCTACTATTGGGGAAATTAGCTTGTATTTGCAAATGGGGCCTACTTGGTTTGATGTTGATTTTCAAGTGATAGACGTGCCGGCATCTTACAATCTGTTATTTGGATGACCATGGATTCATATCGCCAGGGCTGTGGCATCAACACTATATCAAGCAGTGAAGTTTGAGTGGAATCACTAGGATCTGATCATTCATGGCGATGGTAGCAATCCCATATATAGTCGCCAGACCATCCCAGCAATCGAAGGAAGAAGAAGGATAGGAGGGGAAACTTACCACTACATCGAACGAGTCAACGTCGTCGATAAGGATAAGTGGTGGGACAAAAAAATTGAAAGCATATTGAACACGAGCGGGTATGAACCTGTCAAGGGACTTGGAAAGAATCTCCAAGGAATTGCTATGCCCATCAAGCTCAAGAAGCACGACACCACCTTCAAATTGAGATATGAATATACCTGGAAAGAATTCAATAAATGGTTGCCACCCTGGCGCGGTCCTTACTATCCATTGGAGCAATCGATACCCCGTTTGGAGCATACCTTCCAACCGATCGAGGTTATCTATGGGTCAGAAGAAGAGGAAGCACTAACAGCAATGCGGAACTTGTTCCTAGAAGATGATAATATGTATTGATGTGTTATTTTTTAGGAGGAGGGGGAGGAAGGCCCTTCTATACAGGCGGTAAGCGGAGGAGCATGCCTCAACAATTGGACCATCAGAACCACCAGAGCCCAGCGTGCCTCGGGGTAGCAAGGCTGAACAAGCACCATGCACTATTTTATTTTACTAGTTTACTTTCCTTTCGCATTTTTGTTTTTGCAAGAAAGAGCTCCAATGTTCAAAACATTTATGGAATTTTTCAAAGCATTTCAATTTTCTTATAAATCTTATTCTTATTATTTTCTCTCATTACTTTTCTTATACAACATTACTATTACTTATCTTGATGAACCAATGATTGTGACATGCAACAAGACAATGCAACAAACGAACATATATTCAGAGGAAGATGATATACTGGAAGAGATTGTTAAGGAAGTTGAGAATTTCGAAAATAGGCCTAAGTCCAACTTGGACGAGACTGAATATCAAAGAAACATGAATCAGCGATCATTTGTCACCATTAGAAAAAAAAGAATATACGGAGTTTTTAAGAGAATATGAGGACATATTTGTCTGGTCGTACAACGACATGGCTGGCCTGAGTACATACATTGTGGCTCATAAACTTCCAACCGATCCAACATATCCGTCAGTAAAATAGAAGCTCAAAAAATTCAAGCCAGATACGAGTTTGAAAATCAAGGAAGAGGTCACTAAGCAAGTCAAAGCTAAGGTTCTCAAGGTAGTATAGTATCCAACATAGTTAGCCAACATTGTACCAGTGCCGAAGAAGGATGGGAAGGTTAGAGTCTGTGTTGATTATCGGGATCTCAACTGGGCCAGTCCAAAAGATGACTTCTCCTAGCCGAACATACACATCCTGGTTGACAATTGCGCCAAGCATGAGCTGCAATCATTTGTAGATTGTTTTACTGAGTATCATCAAATCTGGATGGATGAAGAGGATGCTGATTACACCATGGGGAATGTATTGCTATAAGATGATGTCATTCGGGTTAAAGAATGCAGGGGCCACCTACATAAGGGCCATGACCACCATTTTTCATGACACGATACACAAGGAGATCGAAGTGTATGGAGACAACATCATCATCAAGTCCAAGAAAGCCACTGATCACATGAAAGATTTGAGGAAATTCTTCAATGGATTGAGAAGGTACAACTTGAAGCTGAATCCCGCAAAATGTCAAAGCTATTCAAGAATTGCCACCTGCAAAGAACAAGAAAGAAGTAATGAGTTTCTTGGGGAGACTTAACTACATCAGCCATAGCACAATCTACCCTTATTTGTGAGCCGATCTTCAAGATGTTGAAAAGAGATGCCGCTACCAAATGGACCGATGATTGCCAAAAGGCCTTTGACAGAATTAAGGAGTACTTGTCAACACCGCCAGTTCTGGTCCCGCCCGAGCTGGGTAGACCCTTAATACTCTACCTCACGGTATTGGATGGAGCGTTCGATTGTGTTCTGGGGTAGCATGATGAAACGGGGAGAAAGGAGCAGGCCATCTATTATCTCAGCAAGAAGTTTACCCCGTACGAGGCTCGGTATTCTCTGTTGGAATACACCTGCTGTGATTTGACTTGGGTAGCTTAGAAGCTAAGGCACTCCAATACTATGTATCTCATGTCAAGGATGGATCCATTGAAGTACATCTTTTAGAAGCCCATGCCCACTGGCAAGCTAGCCAAGTGGCAAATCCTGCTGAGCGAATTCAACATTGTCTATGTGACCCAGAAAGCAGTCAAGGGAAAGGCACTAGCGGATCATCTTGCCAAAACCCTATAGATGAAGAATACGAGCCCCTAAAGACGTATTTTCTTGATGAAGAGTTATCTTTCATAGGAGAAGACATTGCAGAGTCCTATGATAGTTGGAGGATGTTTTTTGACGGAGCAGCAAATTTCAAAGGAGTTGGCATAAGAGCAGTCCTAGTATCAGAAACCGACCAACATTATCCGGTATCCGCCAAGCTCAGGTTCCCCTGCACAAACAATATGGTCGAGTACGAAGCTTGCATCTTAGGTCTCAAGATGGCCATTGACATGAACATCCAAGAGTTGCTAGTGATTAGAGATTCGATTTTGCTTATACATCAGGTCCAAGAAGAATGGGCAACCAAGAACTCCAAAATACTCCCATACCTACATCATGTATAGGAGTTGAGAAAGAGGTTCACAAAGATAGAATTTCAGTATGTTCCCAGAGTCCAGAATGAGTTCGCCGATGCACTGGCTACCCTATCGTCCATGATACAGCATCCAGATACGAACTTCATTCACCCTATTCCTGTGAAAATCCATAATCAGCTAGCTTATTGTGCTCATGTTGAAGAAGAAGTGGACGAAAAACCTTGGTTTCATGACATCAAGGAATATTTGGCAAAAGGAGAATGCCCAGAGCTTGCAAATACTACTCAGAAGTGCATGCTTCGAAGATTGTCCAATAATTTCTTTCACAGTGGAGGAATCCTGTATAGGTGGACTCCAGATTTTGGATTACTAAGGTATGTCGACGCAAAGGAAGCATTTAAACTGCTAGAGGAAATTCGTGTCAGGGCCTGTGGTCCACATATGAACGGTTTTGTCTTAGCCAAGAAGATACTCTGGCAGGTTATTTTTGGATGACTATGGAGACGGACTTCATCCAGTATGTCTGAAAATGCCACCGTTGTCAGGTACATGCAGACATGATAAGAGTGCCACCAAATGAGCTTAATGCAACATGCTCGCCATGGCCGTTCTCTACATGGGGAATGGATGTTATCGGACCAATCGAACCTGCCACATCAAACGGGCATAGGTTTATCCTAGTAGCAATTGACTATTTCATGAAATGGGTTGAAGAAGCATCTTACAGAGCAGTGACTAAGAAAGTCGTGGCAGACTTCGTTCGTGATCGTATCGTTTGTTGATTCGGGATTCTTGAGTCAATCATTACTGATAGCGGCTCCAACCTCAACAGTGACTTAATGAAAGCTATGTGTGAAACCTTCAAGATCAAACACAAAAATTCCACAGCCCCAAATGAATGGATCCGTAGAAGATGCCAACAAGAACATCAAGAAGATGGTAGAAAAGCATAAACAATGGCATCAGAAGTTATCATTTGCTTTATTGGGGTACAGTACCACAGTCCGCACATTAATTGGGGCAACTCCCTACATGTTGGTTTACATTACAGAAGCGATCATTCCTGCCGAGGTAGAAATTCACTCCCTAAGGATCATATAGGAAGCAGAACTCGACGACGCAGAGTGGATGAAGAGTCATTATGAGTAGTTAGCTCTTATAGATGGGAAGAGAATGAGTGTAGTTTGCCATGGTCAGCTTTATTAGAACAGAATGTCCAGAGCCTTCAACAAGAGAGTCAAACCAAGTCGGTTCACACTGGGGCAATTGGTGTTAAAGAAGATTTTTCCACATCAATATGAAGCCAAAGGGAAGTTCTCTCCCAACTGGCAAGGTCTATACATGGTTCATCGGGTTCTGACAGGAGGAGCCCTTATACTTGCAGAAATGGACGGAGAAGTTTGGCCAAAACCAATCAATTCAGATGCAGTCAAGTGATACTATGTGTAACCATTTACGATTTCCTTA
>MU674418.1:19685-32194 GCA_026770625.1 Nicotiana glauca
CCCCCCCCCTCCCGCAATTGGAAACTGAGGCAGAATTTTGAGGAGGACCCTCAAAATTCCAGAATAACTTCAGCCGATCATCTAAGCAACCGTCAGAAGTATCAATCTAGTAAACTAGGGCAGAATTTTGAGGGGAACCCTCAAAATTCTGAAGTAAGAGAAGTAGCAATTCTTGGACCACGTCTTAGTCATTGGTTCATCTAAAGAAAACTATTCTTAACTATGTATTTATGCTATATTTTTGCTAAATCATGCATGTCTATCTCCAAAAAGTGCTCGGTTTAGCAACGCTACCCCAAGGATACACACAGTATCACTAAATCAGAGCCAACAGGTCAAGCAAAGTCAGTGGGGACACGGAACTAACCTTTCCCCTTTACAAAACTCACGATTTTTCTTTGGATGCAGGCACCCAAGTCGTGAAGTTATATCTTATACACTCATACTGTTCAGGAATACAACTCTTGGGATTATCACTCCTATTCACGGTCGCTATCCGCATATAATATCCCAAGCAGCCGCAATATCACAATCAGCTACCAACTATCAGCTAAGAATTTTTATCATGATTCGCCTTTTATACCTTGCATAAGGCTACTATTCTGCCTTCCGAAACTAAGCTCTGTCTCCATCTGCATTTCTTGCATTGCATAAGGCTATCATTCTACCTTTCCAGACTAAGCTCTGTCTCTATCTGTATTTCTTGCATTGCTCTGCCTTCCGAGAATAAGCTTTGTCTCCATCTGCATTTATTGCATTGCATAAGGCTATCATTCTGACTTCCGAGACTAAGCTCTGTCTCCATCTGTATTTCTTGCATTGCATAAGGCTACCATTCTACCTTCTGAGGTTAAGCTCTACCTCCATTTGCATGGCCGAAATATCGTCACCTTTATTTATGTCTTGCATCGGCTGAAATATCGCCACCTTTATTTATGTCTTGCATCGGCTGAAATATCGCCACCTTTATTTATGTCTTGCATCGACTGAAATGTCGCCACCTATATTTATGCCTTGCATCGGCTGAAATATCGCCACTTTTATGTCTCGCACCGACTGAAATGTCAGCACCTTTATTTATGTCTTGCATTGGCTGAAATATCGCCACTTTATTTACACTCTCACGGGCTGAAAGATTGCCACCTATCGCATTGCATGGGCTGAAAGATCGCCAAACTATCCAAGGGCGTCATTGTTCGGAGGCACCATTCGCATAGCCCGATAACGCCATGCATAGCCTGATGACTCCTTTTATATCTTGCATATCATTATTCAAAGGCATCATCGCTCAGAGGCATCATTCTCATAGCCCGAGTGCATCATTTCATAGCCTACAAATCCTTTATTATATGCTTCATGGCCCAGGACATCATGGTCCGAGGACGTCATCCTAACCGTCCAGGGACAGCATTTATGGTCCGACGGTAAATCGCATCATGTTTAAATTTATGCACAACATATGCGCATATTGCTTATTTTCAGGTAAACCGGCAAGCTACAGCCGTCCCGGTAGGAGCGTTTCACTCCAGTGCCCGCAGTCGTACCATTCCCATAAGCCGATCACTCATCCAGCCCCGAAATATTACGTCCGTTCTTGGAAAATACTCATCGGCATACTCCGCCAACGGATCCTAAACTACATATGAACTAATTCCTGTAAGACCAGGGATATGTAGGTAGCTCAGGAACCAGAGCATGACCATCGCTTCAAACCATTTCGTTCGGTCAAAATTGGCCATCATATCTTTACCCGACAACTCTTCCATCATTTCCCAAGCAAAGAAGGACAGCTGTTGACACCTAATTTTTCCCTATCTATTTTTTATATTCAAAATATTTTCAAAATACTATATACATGCATATATAAGTATGCCCAAGTTTTTTAGTATTTTTCCCAATTTTCAAATCAATTTATTGTCCATTTTAGCAGTATAAAACCCAATAACTAATCCCAAAATTATCATCTTGGTGAATAACTTATTTTATTCTCATATCTATACCAAAATCTAGCTAGGGTAATTTTTATACATTTTTACAAATTTATTTGGTATTTTAAAAGTCAAATTGCATATAATTGCAATTTTAGCCTATTTTGAGAATTAATAGCATTTTATAACTATGAAATTGGTTCCAATATTTTTAAATTAATATTTATATATTATTAACTGATCCAGAACATTTAATTTGCTTTCAAAATCATTTTTACTATTTTTATAAAATAAAAGGGGAAACTGGCTATTTAAAATTTGGCTTCATTTCGTTTCAATTGCAACCCCATTACATTTCAATTATAGCCACATTGACCCCTCCCCCTTTTAATTGACCCAATTTTGAATCCCAACCGGGCCAGCCCAATGTCATACCCTTAACCTATTTAACTACCCGACCCAAGCCTCTTTTAATCCAAGTCATTGATCAATCTGATCAACGGCCACGATCTTCCCTTACCATTTTAATTCGCCCAAAGCCCCAACCCTAACTCATTTCACTCTATCAGCCACCCCTGAATTCCTTTCCTCTCTCAAACTCTCTTGAAGGTTCTTGAAACCCTAATCGCCTTCTACTATTTTCAACCGCAAACTCACCGGAATCCATGGCCTATACCCATCTATCTCTACTCTTAAATGCTTGGTGTTCGAAGTTTCGAGGTATGACCTCGATGGTGTCCGTTTAGATTTTCTCTGATTCAAGGTTCCATGGCCTCTCCGGCGTATCTAAAGCATTTCGAGCCTGGTTCTGATTCATCCGACTTAGATCGGACCTTTTCCAAGCCTTTCTCTCTTTAGGGTTCCTCTAAAACCCTAGCTATCCGAGGTTTTCTCTGTTTGTTTTCTTAGATCGGTTCTATACCTGTGCTCTACTTGAGTTCTTAAATGTTTTCCCCAATTTTTCTTCTTTCAAAAATTACTTCTCTTCGATTTAGGGTTTTTGAAAAAACTCAAACTGTTCTCCGATTTTTCTTTTCCTTTGTGTATATATGTCACGCATGTGCTTTTACTGTTTTTTTATGTTTTTCTACTCTATATGTTCTTTTGTGACTTGTCTTTCTACTGTGTTTATACACCATGCTTACATATTCGTCCTACTATATTTTTCTGTATGTCTTGTTGATATAATTTTTCTGGTATTTTGTGTACTCCTACTGTATGTATCTCTTACGGGGTTCTTAAGTTCTTTGTTTGCCTTTTTATTGGACCTTGTTTGAGTTCTCTTTAAACATGTTTCTTCTAATGTTCTCTTAAGTGTTATGCTACCTCTTTTCTCTTCTGAACTTATTTAAGTCCCAGATTTTTCTTCAACATGTTCCTTATACCCTCACTATGTTCCAAATTAGTTTCTTCACTTTGTTGTTTCAAACTTGCTATTGTATCTGTTCATTTTCTCATAAGTCTCTGAAAGAGACCTCTGAGCCTGTTTCAATTATTTGACTCCTCGTCTTTGTATCCGAGTCGAGTTGGAAACCCTAGGATTTGGGGTTTTGGTGAGTTTTGATCTTTTGTTTGGACTAAGGTCCTATTTTGGGAACCCTGGACTCTCTCATACTCATTCTGAGTCTATAAATTGAGCTTGGATTTCTTTCTTTATGACTCTAAGCTTTTTCTATGCTAGACTTTTCTATTGATTGGTATGATAGTTCTTCGTGCTTGAACATGGCTATATGTTTTTATATGTGTGATGAATTCTTTCTTTCGAAAAGGTTTTCCAACTTATGAGTGATTCAGAATCCTTTTCTTTAGGTCTGATTGATTGTTACTGATTTTCCCTTAAGTAAAACCGTTCTCCACCTTTTCTGACTGGATTCATCCATACCAAATTCAAACCTTGGGATTTGCTAGCTGTTTAATTGATTTTCTTTCCTTATTTGCAAAATCGTGTGCTGTCAAGACTTTTCCTTAAATATATCTCTATGTATTTACCCCTATTGTAATGCTTTGAAAAGGTGTTTGATTGGTCTCTTCCCTTAATTATTTTTACCCGTTTTAAATCAGAATCCCTTAATAAAGGGAAACCTTTTGTAATTGATTTTTCAAATTATTCTCCTACCTATTTCTTCTTGCTTTCTACACTATAAATACAGGACCTTCTTTAATACATTAGACACGGTTAACACGACCAACTCTCAATTACACACTCTCAATTCAACACTTTTACACCACTCTAGTATCATAGTTCTCTGATCATCGCATTCTAACTATTTGCTTGCACTTTGGCTTCATGAGACTATGCTTTCTTCTTTTGTTTCCCTGAAACTGGTATATTCTAGTTTGGTTTTCAGCCTCATCCCAATGTATTTACTTTGCAGCTTCTACACCCCTGTCTGCTTTACTACCTATGTTTAATGTTAATAAGCATGTCAATTCTTTTGCATATGTTTCTACTGTGAATCCCTACACCCCTGTCTGCTTTACTGCCTATGTTTAATGTTAATTAGCATGTCAACTTCTTTGCATATGTTTCTACTATGAATCCATGCACCCCTGTCCACTTATATGTATTTGAGTTGAAGTTCAGAATATGGCAACATCCAAATTGTTGCTCATGTTTGGACCTAATCCCTTAAGGGATCCTAACTCCCAAACAATATGGCTAACAGGCTGGTTGGGGTGTGCCAACACTTCCAATTTGTAGGTATGACCACCAGCCTATCTTTGCTTTTCCCCAGAATCCCCTCTCTGCACTTGCACTCATTCCTAGTTTCTAAGTTCTGCCCCCCCCCCCCTTCCTATGAGCCTTGCGTTGGGACCTTGAGCTCCCTCTAAACTTGGACACTTGAGGGTTGGCTCTTCTATACTGCACTATAACTCAATCTTGCAATATATTTGGGTGCAAGCACTACCCGGAGTCCATGAGGCCCTTGGGAACTCTGACATACCCAAATGAGAAAGGCTTTGGATTTTGGTCTTTGGAGTTGGTTTATTTCATGTTTCTGGCAGGAAACCTAAATCAGGCTCTCCTAGGTTGTAAATTTTTTTAGTTTCTCTGATGTAATTTTACCTTTCTCTTATTCATTCTAGGCTGTAATAAATTGTAATGACTATTGGGGCTTTTAGTGAAAAGGGGGAGGGTCAATCATGCATGCAAAAAAAGGGGTAGATATCATGTTCATAGGTGATTTTAGACTTTTGCATTCATATCATGATTTCAACTTTCGTTTCTGCATAGAAACCATGTCTCTAGGATTCCGCATTTCATATGGAAACCATGTCTATAGGTTCTGCATTTCATATAGAAACCATGCCTCTATGTTCTGCATCTCATATAGAAACTATAGATTCTGCACTTCAGCATTATATAGAGACCGTGTATATAAGTCATCTCTAAAATGCTGCATATCATCTAGATAATATTCCTATAGGACTTCCAGAATTTTTACATCTGCATCTATCACAAGGCAAACCTGTTTAATAGGTTTAAACAACTAACAACATTTAGATACCATGCCTACAGGACTTTCTGCACTCTTGTTTCGACTGTAAAAAATGCTTAAATCAATAACCCCTAGAAAGCATGCCTATAGGAACCATCAACTAAATCATAATTGTCCATTCACTTATAAGTCTAAAATCAGTAGAAGCAATAACGACCGTAGAATTTATACTCTTGTAGTTGACAACTTCTTTTCCTAAATCAGTATACTTCTTTCTGAAACTAATAGATATCATGCTTATAGGTTTCGTTTAACACTTAGACAAATCATAGGGTAACTTATAAATTAAATCAGGTCTTATTAACTACAACCAGCATACAGGCCTGATTTGGGCTTCTTATCTTAAATATGTAATAGATCAGTCCGCCACATCTTTTAAGTTTAAACAGACCCTAATCAGTACGTGTAAAGGAATACTAAACATATGCTTCTCTTTGTTTTTTAAGGAGGTTTGTTTGCGCCTTTCTATCTGTTATGTGCTTCTCCCCTATATTTGTCACGTTTGTGTTTTGATTGTCACCTTAGAATTTTGTCCTTTGAAACTATAAACCTCACATCCCTTCCCTTTAGAATTAGCAGTCCCATATACCTTTGAGGCTGATAGGATTGGGGTGGGTAGTAGCATGCAATATCAAAACGAGACCATTTCACGTTTAATACCTTAACGGGGTGGGAAAGGGTAGATGTGGATATGATGACCACGCGATAACACCACGTGAATAAACAGTTACCGAGTGTTGTGTGGGGTGATCCATATTATTTATAAACCTAGGACCCCTTTCCCTTACTTGTTTATTTTCAAAATTTTAAAAACTGCTCAATTTTCAACTTCTTTAATTGTTTTTTTTAACTTCAATTACTTGCAACCATTATGTGAAAACCCCTTCACTTCACTTGTTTATTTTCAGAACTTCAAAACTGCTTTCTTCCTAGACTTCAGCTTCTTTAACTTCTTTTACTTCAATTGCTTGCAACCATTATTTGAAAACCACCCCGTATTTGTAATTCTTACTTGTAATTTGCACTTAAAATCACAATTATAGCATGGTCGGAAACCACATTAATGGATCTTGAGGGGTGTCTAACACCTTCCCCTCGAGATAATTTCAAGCCCTTACCCAATCTCTGGTTTTCTAAATCAAAATTCTTCTTAGTGTCTTAATGCACTTAATCATTAGGTGGCGATGAGTTGTCCGCCCAAATGTCATAAACCCGATTTTTCGAGAAAATGGGGGCATCGACACCTTGTCCGGTGGCATGCCCGGCAGGTCTACATGAAATACATCTGGAAAATCCCTCACTATCGGGACTGAATCAATACTAGGAAACTCTGCACTGACATCCCTCACAAAGGCTAAGTAAGAGAGGCAACCCTTCCCAACCATCTGATGGGCCTTCAAGAATGAAATCACCCTACTGGGAACAAAATCAGTCGAACCTCACCACTCAATCGGTGGCACACCTGACATAGCCAACATCACTAACCTAGCATGACAGTCCAAAATAGCACGACATGAATATAGACAATCCATGCCTAATATTACATCGAAATCCACCATACAAAGCAACAGAAGGTCCACTAGGGTCTCCAAACCCCCAATAGTCACCACACACGACCGATATACACGATCCACAACCATAGTTTCGCTCACCGGAGTAGATACACTTACAGACAAAATGAGAGACTCACGGGGCAAATCCAAATAACGGGCAAAATAGGATGACACGTATGAAAAAGTGGAACCAAGATCAAATAACACAAAGGCATCTCTGTGGCAAACTGAAACAATACCTATAATCACGGCAACTAAAGCAATAGCATCTGGTCTGGCTAGGGGTGCATAAAAATGGGCCTGACCACCACCTGATCTACCTCCCTCTGGGGCGATCCCTAGCTGACTAACCCCCACCCCGAGCTGCCTGTGCGGGTGGTGAAGTAACTGGAGCTGAAGTCAAGGGCTGACCCCTCTGCTGAGATGGACCCCTAAGAAGACGGGGATATTGTCTCCTTATATTCCCAAAGTCTCCAAACTCATAACAACTCCCTGGTGCAAGGGACGGGGACTGAAGGGAACTCCTAGCACCAGGATGACTAGTAGAAAGACCTGGCATAGAATAGCCCTGAATTGATGGAGCACGGGACGAACTCTAGGCTGGAAGGGCACTAAGTGATGAATGGCCCTGATGGGAACTGTGAGAACTATATCCCGATGATGCCCCATGATGAACTGGGCGAGTTGATTGAGCATACCTAAATGGACGACCTCTGCCGTGCTGAAACTGACCTCTTGAAGGAACTCCACAAAAACTACTAGATCCCTGAGCCCTCTTGGCCTCCCTCACATCTCGCTCTTGGCGACGAACTTACTCAATCTCTTGGGCCATATCGACAACCTACTCAAAAGTAACACCTAACACCCTCTCTCTAGTCATAAGAATCTGAAGCTGATATGTGAGGCCATCTACGAACCTCTTGATCCTCTCTCTATTCGTAGGGACCAACCAAACAGCATGACGAGCTAGCTCTGAAAACCTCATCTCATACTGCATCACACTCATATCTGTCACGCCCCAAATTTGAGGGACATGACCGGCGCTCGATCGAGTAACCCCAGTCAAGCGGACTTGGGTTCCTTTCCTATCCCACGTGTTACCCCACATTTTTCATTACTTATTAACCATGTAAAACAGCTAATTATATTTGGAACACCTTGTTACAAAAACATACATAACATAGATAATCTTTAGAGTGGTTTAAAACTTACATCGCCCAACTTACAAAATATATATTTACATAAGTTCTTAACCCACATTGCCTGTCTATGGAGCCTCTAAAGATGAAGAGGAATAATACAATACTTGCCGGCAACAAGGCTCCGGCTATACCTTTTATAACTACCAAAACAGGATCCCAAAAGACAAGAACAGAAGCAGCATGAGCCACGCATGGCCCCGAAAGGAAAGGGGCTCACCAATTCAGCTGGCAGGAAATAATGAGGAGCTACGGCCGGTAGACTGGAGTGCCTGCTATAGATCCACCTACAATCATAACACGAATGTAGCGCCCACGGCAAAAGGGACATCAGTACATTTGAATTGTACTGGTATGTATGAACAAACTTGTTCCAAGTAAACTCAAACCACACATAAGTAGGAAACAGTAATGGATGCAGCAACCAAACACATATGAAGGAACAATCAAGCTAAACAAGTTTAGAAACTCTCCTGTTTTCCCCTTCCACAATTTCACTTCAATAGTTTCACAATTTGCTCATGTTTTGTTTCAATAGTGATTTCAATCACTTTCCACCCTTATTACCTCGGCCACCCTTATTACCTCGGCCACCCTTATCACCACAACCCACACCTTATTACTTCGTGTTGCGGCGCGCAATCCGATCCCACCGTACAATTTCAATCCACAAACAATACAACAACAACAAACAATTTACAAAGGTCAACAACAATACTTCTGAATAATTAACAACAACAATGTTACAAGTGTTTACATAACCATCAATACTATTTCCATCGTATTCAACAACCCACATACGTTTAACGTCACATTGGTGATTGCCCACAACAAGCCATAGATATTGTTACCACAATTATTCCAATTGCACTAGTCCCAATTTTCTTTATTCATTTATTCCTCAATTACAACCACATAACACAATCACAACGTACCAATCACAAGAAATTTATAAGTAATTTACGTACATATCACCTACCAAGCATTCGTACATCAAACGAGGCGATTTTACAAGGATCAAAGTTAGCCATAGATACCTAGAGCCGAATTCACTTTTTAACTTCTATTATCAACTCACCAAGAAGTCTAGCAACGGCAATATAGTGCACAAATTAATACACATAACTTAGAATTGAAGTTCACAACTGCTACTCAAACTCATTTAGGTTATAAATCCCTCTTTGAATACTCCTTCACCCCTACCCAATTCCTCCTACTATATTTTAGGTTTTTACTAGAGATGCATGAAGGATTTCAACCATTATTTCAAGGATTAATGCATGAGACTCCCCCTCTTAGTTTAAATAAGAAATTAAATGGGAGAAGTTAGGGATTTTACCTGTAAGGAAAGGGGGTATGAAGATAAGCTTGAAATTTTCCGTCTCGGATGGTTTTGAAGAACCAAATTTTGGAGAAGATGACTCTCTCTCTCTCAAGACCCTCTCCTCCTCTCTCTTAATTTGCTCAGAAAGTATGTTAAAATGAGGGGTTGGTGCGTTTTATTAGAAAGGGAGTCGGGTTTGAAATTTTAAAAAATAGAAGACCGAGCAAGATCTGCGGTCGCACTATGCGATCGCAGAGTTGAAATATGGTCCGCAGATTGGACCGCAGAAGTGCGCCCAAAACTCTGAAGGTCTGCCTGGGTTTGCGACAGGAATGCGGTCAGCATTCCTGTTATGCGGTCGCATTTTGCACCGCATAATTGTCCTCTACAAACCCTTGAGGAATTTATGCGACGATTATGCGGTCCGCATATTGGTTATGCGATCCTATAATGGACCGCATTTTCAACATTAATTTTGACAATCCTTCTGCTTCACTCTGCGGCAGAAATGCAGTCCGCATAGCTGATCTGCGACCGCATTCTGGACAGCAGAATGACAATTTTCTGGAAAATCGATTCTTTTGATTTTTAAGTGCAAAATCAGTAAAAAGGGTCTGAACCGCGTCGAGCAAGCTCGCCGCGAAGAATTCTACACATTCCTAACACATATTCGGACCTTGGCACTACGAGCTACTAGGTTTTAAGCACAAAATTTTACGGGGCCTTACAATATCATCCTGACACAACTGCTCGAAATGCCTACGCAGCTCCTCCCTGCGAGACAGTGGCACATACTTCTCCAAGAAGAGAGCAGAGAACTGCTGCTAGGTAAGAGGCACTGCACCAATATGCCTGCGCCTCTCATAAGCCTCCCACCAAGTGAAGGCAGCTCCAGAAAACTGAAAAGTAGTAAATGCGACCCCACTGGTCTCCAGAATACCCGTTGTACAAACAATCCTCTAACACTTATCCAAGAAACCCTAGGCATCCTCGTCCTCTGCACCACTGAAAGTCAGAGGCTGAAGTTTACCAAACCTTTCCAATCGACACTACTCATCCACAGGTATAACTAGTACTACAAAATCCTGACGAGGTACAACCGGCTGGGCTGGTAGTGCCTCTGGTGTCTGCAATCCCTGAACGACCTGCTCGGGTGTGCGGGTGGCGGGAGTCTGAGTGCCTCCCCGACCTGAGAAGTGGCTTCTGTAGTAGAAACTGCGACCGCCTGAGTAAGACTAGTGCACACGGTCAAGATTTAAGGTCTCCTGAAGGCCCGAAATAACAATAGGCACAATCGGTTCCTGAGTTGGTCTTGCTGGAACATCTGCACCTGGGACCTGGTTATGAACTGGGGCAACTGGTGGATCTGTAGGTGCTGCCCTATCTGCTGTACGGGCTACACCTCTGCCTCTACCAAGGCCTCGACCACGACCTCGGCCTCTAATGGCCTTAATGGGTAGTCGTCTGTCCTATCTGGTAGCACATGTCCTCACCATCTGTGAGAGAATATAATAACAAAAGTTTAGTACTAGAATCAACAGATTCGCAAGACAGGAATTTCAAGAATGTGAAGTTTTTCCTAAAGGTTCTGCAACCTCCCAAGGATAGTACAAACGTCTCCATACCAATCCGTGAGACTTTACTAAATCGGCTCATGACTGGTGAGACCTATATAACCTAGGCTCTGATACGACCCCCAAACCACCCCTGGTCGTGATGGCACCTATAGCAGTACTAGGTCAGCCGATTCAATATTTAAAACATAAAAGATATTTTTGTCAATTCATTTACTAATTAGATATTATCACAATTCTTTCGTTTAAACATTTCAAACAAACAAAAACGAATATGCCAAAATATCCAACACTGCCCGATCCCGGTGTTATTAGTCATGAGCCACTAACATCAGTCTGATTCTGTCTACTCAATACAAGATAAGTCTGATAAAAACAAATACTAAAAGATAGGAAGGAGAAAGGCAGGTTTGCAAACGCCATGCAGCTACCTTGCAATCTCTGAAATGCTCAAAAGGCAAAAGACGACTCTCACTCGGATGCTTTGGCACCTGGATCAGCACACAAGGTGTAGAGAATAACGTGAGTATGCCAACTCAGTAAGTAACAATTATAAATAAAGGCCGAATGCAGTGACGAGCATTTAAAATCATATATCTATCATAACATAAGAAGCTTAGTGAAAATAACAAGATCAAATCAGTAATTAAATTCTGAACATCTAGTTAAAAAAAAAGGTCCAGTTTCAATGAAGAGTTGTAAAAACATTTGTTCAGCATTTTTAGCAGAGGCACAGTAATAAGAAGAGTGAAAATAGTATTTTCATAAAACCAAGCCCCCGGGCAACGCATCACTCATATATATATATAGCCCCCCGGGCAAGGCTCTCAGTCACTCGTGACTCAACTATCATCCATCAGCTTTCACGCTCCGTACTCATGCTCGATAGATATCTTATAATAACCACTATGGCGTGCAGCCCGATCCATAAATATATAGTTGACTGCGCTCACTAGGGGTGTATAGACTCCGGAGGGGCTCCTACAACCCCAGCGCTATATTACTGCAGCGTGCAGCCCGATCCATATATATATATATATATATATATATATATATATATATATATATATATATATATATATATATATATATATATATATATATANCAATCCGGTGCTTGGCCTCACTCGCTCATCAACTGTCACACCTCCTTTTTTGCTTACTACACCCGCAGGGGCGTAAAGGAGTTTTTCCAATTAAAGGACAATCGGAACGGAATTTATTATTAAAAATCAGAGTCACCACTTGGGAGATTAATGGTGTCCCAAGTCACCGGTTGAATCCCGAACCGAGGAAATTATGACTCTATTAACAGTCCTCGAACCAGAAATCCGAATGAGGAATTTTGTTAACCCCGGAGAAGGTGTTAGGCATTCCCGGATTCCGTGGTTCTAGCACGGTCGCTCAACTATTGTATTTGATTTTATCTGA
>MU674421.1:20038-52242 GCA_026770625.1 Nicotiana glauca
TGAGCGACCCAAGTCAAAACACAACAGGTTCTTTCCAATAGAGTGTACTTAGCTTCATAGCTAGTAAACTTCTTGCTCAAATAATAGATCGCCTGCTCTTTCTTCCCGATTACATCGTGTTGTCCGAGGACACAGCCGAAAGAATTTTCGAAGACCGTCAGATACAAGAAAAAAGGCCTCCCAGGCTCTGGTGGGACCAAGACTGGTGGATTCGACAGATATTCTTTGATCTTATCAAAGGCTTCTTGACATTTATCTGTCCACTTGATTGCTGCATTTTTCTTCAATAATTTGAATATGGGCTCACATGTGGATGTCAGTTGAGCAATGAACCAGCTGATATAGTTTAATCCACCCAACAAGCTCATCACATCTTTCTTGGTTCTCGGAGGAGGCAAATTCCGGATAGACTTTATCTTTGTTGAGTCTAACTCGATACCTCTTCTGCTAATTATAAAGCCCAAAAGTTTACCAGACGGGACCCCAAATGCACATTTGGCAGGGTTCAACTTCAGATCATACTTGCGCAACCGTTCAAAGAATTTCCTCAAATCTCGAACATGATCATCCCGGGTTCTGGACTTGATGATCACGTCGTCCACATATACCTCTATTTCCTGATGCATCATATCATGGAAAATGGTGGTCATGGCCCTCATGTAGGTCGCCCCAGCATTCTTCAAATCAAATGACATGACTCTATAGCAATATATACCCCAAGGTGTGGTAAAGGCTGTCTTTTCGACGTCTTCTTCATCCATCAATACCTGGTGATATCCGGCGTAACAATCCACGAAGGACTATATCTCATGTTTGGCGCATTTATCAACAAGGATGTGGATGTTGGGCAAAGGAAAATTGTCTTTGGGACTTGCCTTGTTCAAATCTCTATAATCCACACACACCCGGGTCTTCCCGTCTTTCTTTGGAATTAGAACTAAATTAGCCAACCATGTAGTATATTGGACCACTTGGATTACCCCTGTTTTCAACTGTTTCGTGATTTCTTCCTTGATCTTATCACTGATGTCAGTTTTAAACTTTCTTTGCCTTTGCTGGACTAGAGGGCAATTTGGGTAAGTTGGCAATTTATGAACCACCAGATCAACACTTAGCCCTGGCATGTCGTCGTACGACCAAGCAAACACATCTTTGAACTCAAACAGGAGTTGGATTATTGCATCCCGGGTTTTCTCGTCTGTGTGGATGCTTATCTTGGTTTCCCGGATTTCTTCAGAAGTCCCCAAATTAAATGGCTCAGTATCATTCAAACGTGTGGATTGGTCACGAGTGCTTATTGCGTGCAATCACTCCTCAAAAGAGGGTTCGCACGAGATATTAACGCACACATCATCATATCCATATTCTACCCTTCCCACCTCGTTAAGGTATTTAAACGTGTGGATTGGTCACGAGTGATTATTGCGTGCTATTACCCGTCCCGTCCTATAAGTCCTAAAGGGTATTTAGGACCACTTATTCCTATAAGCCAAGGACTAGGCTGAACCCTTAGGTTTAAAGGTTAAAATTCTAGACGACATACATAACAAATAGGACTTCACGTAAAGGAATCAAAAAGGCACGTAAAAGGCTCAAGTATCCCTCCACAGATAGACATATAATTAGCACGTCTCAATCACATTTAAGGTCTAAGGAAATGAGAGTTAAAAAAACTGGAATGTTCGAAAATATGTTAAGATAGGAGCTGAAGGGTTTAAGCAGAATTTACAGAAAGGAGTTGGACGCAAACTTTCAGAACTTGGGAAAAAGGCAGGAGATACGTAACAGTTTAGAAATCGGAGAGAACATTTTAAACATACTCAAAAATATACGATAGGGCATAGCAGGTATAGTTTTCTGTTATGAAAATAATTTCGGACAGAAGAGGTAGGAAAACGTTTAGCACAGATGTAAAACCATTCAGAAGTTTAAAGATGAGAGCATATAAGTATATTAGTTTTGAACTATAGTTTTGGAAAATTACAGAAGACATAGTGTCCTGATGAGTTTTAGGAAAAACAGTAACACAATTCTGGAAAAAGTAACTAAATAGAAAGTATTTGCACAGATATGATTATTTAGAAAATAGGACAGAAGTTTAGTAAGAAAACCAAGAGGGTCTCAGAGAAAGGAAACAAATTCGGATAGTCGAAAGGTGTCGAATGGTTTAAACACGATTGAGATGGTTAATCGATTTTATCCGGCCTAAGGCTTGCCTAGGCGCTGTTTAATCATAAAAGAAAGTGGACGTGCATACTTGTTTTTCAATTTTTTTTTAAAAGAAACTTGTTAACCAGACTTATGTCTGTTAAACGAAATTAGTGAGGTATTCAACAGTTGCAAATACAGCCCTACATACATGATATCTAATGCACACAAAGGTCCTAAAACATGGTATCTAAATGCAATGGCAGTCTTGTTAATTATTAACTGGTTGTGGTTAAATAGCGAGCTGATAGTAAAAGAGCTTAAAGACATGATCTTTAGTCATATGAGATGTATGCCCCTAGACATGGTTTCTATTGCACAAGTAGATAAGTAAAATCCTATAGACATGTTTTCTACCCATTACTTAAAGCTAAGCATGCATAATCCCACCCAATTTTACTATAAACCCCATTGTTCATTACAAGTTATTACAGACCAATGTGATTAAATTACAGTAGTGAAGAGTAAAAATAAGAAGTTAATCTATAGGGAGCCTTTAGCCAGGCCCAAATCTCCAACCTCACTTCTTTAGAGTTTCTCAGCCTTTACCAAGGGTTTGGGTGCGGCAAAGCTCCCTGAGGGCCCATTGGGGCCCTTGGCCAATACCAGGCACCCAAAACAAATTAACAAGACAAGTGCAAGTGTGGAATTACCAGCCTTGTGCATCAAAGTTCATTGGGTACTCAAGGTACCCAAAGCAATGCTTACACTAAGGAGGTAGAACCTAAGTTCTAGGAGTAGTGAGATTGTGATAGAATTTGAAGAAGTTGAGTTGAAAACAATTGAAAGAGGATTCACATGAAAAAAAAGTTTTGAGAGAAAAGTAATCAATTGAGTTTGAAAACAGTTAATATGGAACCAGTTTTGAAAGCAAAGAGTCACACAGTACTCAGGAAACACCAACGGGGGCAAGGGGAAAGGGAACAAATAACTCACAAGCAAGAACACAGTTACATATACACAGAACACCAAAGAGAAGTACTTCAGAATAATCAAGCATGTTTCAAACAAAAGGGGTCAGGATCTTAACAACATTAGATTGACAGAGTCAACACATCAGGAAAAGGTTCAGGGTTACTTAATAGCTAAAAGAGTCCTGAATACATGCTAATAGTGTACAGGGGTGAGGGGGAATAAGGAGAAACATGCAGGAAACAAGCACATGCATGCCAGACTATATTAATCAGCACAGAGGCATGCTAATTGCAGTAAGAGCAACAAAACCATAAGTAGAAGCATGCAAGAAACAAAAGGAAGTGTAACACAAATAGAAACATATTGCTTTTGGGGCTGTAAATCAAATAGGAGACATACCAGTTGAAGGTAAAGTAATGCAGGGTATTGAGAGTTATAGTATGCAAGATGGTGTGCAGAGAGAGCAGCAGTATAGAGAAGCAGCAACAATAGCAAAAGTGAGCAGCAATAGCAGAAGTGAGCAGCAATAGAAGTGAGCAGCAGTATAGAGAGCAATGGAAGTGAGCAGCAATATAATGGAACAGTGAAATAGTCTAAAACTCAGCCTGAGTTTCAAACTGGTGGAGCAACCAGTAGTCACAAGAGAAGTGAGAGAGATTGTGTGAAACAAAAAGAGAGTACTAATATTTTTTGTGTGAGAGAGAGTTCAGAATAATTCTGTTTGTGTCTGTGTGTGTCTTAAGTGAGAAAAGAAGAGTAATACTTATAGTTTTTGAAAACAGTAGAGAATAGGGTATAATTATAGAAGCAGCACCCAATTGAATCAATCACAGGTCTTAATTCCCTTAAATCAGGGACTCATGATTCGAATAGGAGTACAGATTATCAGGTAAGGAAAGAATTAGTCAGATGACTGATTATACCATAATAAGAGTAGTAAGCATGGAGCATAATCGGCCCCCTGCCGGCTGGACGAGAAAAGGTACGTTTCCTTTTAGTTTTAACTGACTATTTCTCTAAATGGGTAGAAGCAGGTGTCTACGGCCAAATACGCAAACAGGAGGTCATCGCTTTTATATGGAAAAATGTTATATGCCGCTTCGGCATCCCCAAAGAAATCAGCTACGACAATGGGCCTCAATTTGTCGGAAAGAAAATGATCGAGTTCTTCAAAAAATGGCACATCAAGCGGATACTCTCCACTCCATTCCACCCAGCCGCCAACGATCAAGCCGAATCTTCTAACAAAGTAATATTGAACATATTGAAAAAGAAGCTAGATGAAGCTAAAGGGTTATGGCCCGAATTACTGCCTGAAGTACTGTAGGCATACTAAACAACGTCAAAGTCCAGCATGGGAGAAATGCCATATTCACTGGTCTACAGGACCGATGCGGTCATACCTGTCGAGATGGGGGAGCCAAGCATGAGATACTCCCATGACAGTAAGGCGGGTAACGATGAAAATAGCTTATAAGACCTAGATGAAGTTGAAGAACGGAGTGACATGGCCCATATAAGAATGATAGCCCAATAATAGTAGGTAGAAAGATACTATAATAGAAAAGCCAAAGTAATATCACTAAAAGTTAGCGACTACATCCTCAAGGCTAAAACACTGGCATCGAAAGACCCAAACGAGGGAAAATTGGGAACCAACTAGGATGGACCGTATAAAATCACAGCAGCTGCAAACAAATGAATGTTCCAACTGGAAACAATGGAAGGAAAATCACTCCAAAACAACTGGAACGTCGCCCACCTCAAATACTTCCACTTCTGAAAGGTGTCTCCTAAGTCGTACTCTTTTTCCCTCACTCGAGTTTTGTTCCAATTGGGTTTTCTCGGGGAGGTTTTTAACGAGGCGGCCAAGGGGATACCTTGTGGATCAAAAGCGCAATTCATCACATCGGTCCATCAACACGGTCTCTAGACTGAAGTAATGAAGGGACTACCCTAGTCAGTCTCCATTGTATACGTAGAAGTCGATCACTATTGTCTAAACAGAAATCTTCATTATATGAATAGAAGTCAATCTCCATTGTATAAGCAGAAATCTCTATTATATGAACAAAAGTGTCGATCTCCATTGTATAAACAGAAGTCGAATCTCTATCGAAGCAACGTCTTAACGGCTAAGGCCATCTATATTAGTTTAACCTTGTTCGAACCACGACGGGTGCTACTTCGATGATAGTCGAAGCAATGTCTTAACGGCTAAGGCCATCGACATTAGTTCGACCTCGTTCGAACCACGATGGGTGCTACTTTGATGACAGTCAAATCAATATCTTAACGGCTAAGGCCATCGACATTAGTTCGACCTTGTTCGAACCATGACGGGTGCTACTTCGACGACAGTCGAAGAAACCTCATAATGGCCAAGGCCATCGACATTAGTTTGACCTCGTTCGAACTACAACGGGTGCTACTTCGACGACAGTCGAAACAACATCCTAGCGGCTAGGGCCATCGACATTGGTTTGACCTCATTCGAACTATGACGGATACTACTTCGATGACAGTCGAAGTAACATCCTAATGGCTAAGGCCATCGGCATTGGTTCGACCTCGTTCGAACCACGATGGATACTACTTCAACGACAGTCGACGAAACCTCCTAATGTCCAACGCCATCGATATTGGTTCAACCTTGTTCGAACTAGTACAAATACTACTTCAATGATAGTCGAAGCAACGTCTTAACAGCTAAGGTCATCGACATTAGTTTGAACTTGTTCGAACCACGACGAATACTACTTCGATGATAGTCGAAATAATATCCTAACAGCTAAAGGCCATCGATATTAGTTCGATCTTGTTTGAACCACGACATCTTCTGAAAGGCAATATCCTCGGAGATTAAGTGTAAAACAAAAACAACAAAAAGGGAGAAGCAACAAATAGACGAAGCGACAAAAACAAAAGTTTGAATTACAACAAAAATTATTTACATTCGTCCACATGGACAGATTTTGGTACACCCCATAGCCAAAGAAGATGTTAAAGCAAAAAATATACAAGCTTAAACTAACTACCACTCCCTGTGGGATAAGCTTCCTCATACCACGAGTCTGAGTCAAGGCGATCGACAGCCTCGGAAGCAACATCCTCCCATTGGGAGAGTCGGGGTATTACCCACATGATTCACGAGTTGTGCGCGCTTCATTTCGCACCACCCAAACCTTTGCCTCCGTCACTCGACCCCCTACGTGTAAAGCTCTGTATACATCAAGCTAAGCCTTTACATTGACCCACATCTTATAGACACTATGATGTGGGCCCCGACCAAATAGGGGACGAGACGAGGAGGGCCAAGAATGGCATTTCGCTTCCTTAGACCTCGGTGGGGCGACTTGCCTCTACAAAACGGTCAATCTGTCAGCATTAGCACTTAGCTCGCCCTTAAGTCTGTCAATTTCTGCCATTCTAACACCAAGCTCAGTGGTCAGACTAGTTACAGTCTGTTGCAAGTCGGCATTCTCCGCAGCCACCCCTCGATTCAATTCGAGTTCATCATCTTTCGCCCTAAGGAGAGCCCCCAGCTTACTATTATAAGCAACATCCATCACTAGCTCTCCATCCATCTCCTCCAGTTCTGCCCCCCTACGTTCCAATTGGGCCTCTCTCTCCTTAAGCCACTCGCGGAACACTTGGAACTCGGGGTCCTGTAGGTAGAGTTCAGCCACCACTTGATGCTTAGCACGGACTTTTCAATACTTCCTCAACATCTTCTTATAGAGGCCAGTCCTCTTCCACTCACGACGGTCCCTCTCCACCTCTAGGATGAGGGTCTGGGAAGTAAAAAGAAGAGTAAGAATATTTCCATACCCATCCTACAATAAGTAAAGAAAAGAGTAGTGAGGTGATGAAACCTACCTGTAAAGCCATGTCTGCAACCTTCCGAGACATCTCCATATCTTTTATCGACCTGAGCATCCCACTCTCGGGGGCGGCGCACAACAGGGTAAGCGACAATGCGACCTGCTCACTATTCAACAGCAAGTTGCAATCCCTAGGGATTGTTATATGACGATCAGATCCATCCGTCGCCACCTTCACACGGGTGTAATAGCCCAAAAACTCATTTATGTCCTTAGGGGCAACATCGGAACCCGACTCATTAGCTTCCACGTCAGGCACACCAACGTTAGTCGATGAACCCCCCTCAGCGTGGCGCACCGAACTAACCCCTAGGCTGACTCTCTCATCACATGCCAGCCTCCCCGATTGGATAGAGTCGGCCATAAACATGGGTGTCAGGGCCGCTCGAGATGTTCCACTATCGTAATCTACAGTAGCCACCCTTTTTCCCATTTCTAGTCTTCTCCTTTTCCTTTCCAACAGCTCCTCACCATGAGAAGATTCATTGGCGGGTTGTGGGGCCGATGTCAACAAAGTCGGCTCCCCTATAGCCACAGTCGTGGACGTTGCTCCTTGATAGGGTGTAAGAGAACAACTCTCTCGAACAGACTTGGATAGAATATCTCAAGCGTCCGCAGCGGTAGTAGGACGCATGAAAGCAGGGACCGTCGCCTTCTTCCTAGAAGCACCTCGACCTGTGACCACAAAATCATGATTAGGCAAGGTCGTCTAACCGACAAAGCAAAATCAAAAGTTTACCTGAAGAAACTTGAGGGTCGTAACGTTGAATAAATGCAAGCCAAGTTCGGGTTTCCTCCGCGTGAGGCAGCAGGCCGGTGACCCAGCTCCTTAGACCGGTAATGGGCTGGGGCGGATGGGCCATGGCTATCGTATAAAATTTAGAACTGCAATAACAACATGCAATAGAGAACTTGATGAACTACAGCACTTACGTGTTTTGTTCCATCTTTCTAGAAATCTGGTAGGGTTGGATACCATATGCTCGATCCTGACAAAGAAATATTTGTGCCAGAATTTATGGCTCAGCTGGTCGTCGGTTCCAACCACCAACCCCTTTGTACCACGAATCCTTAAGTGTACCATGGTCCCTCTAAGAAAACCGGCTATAAATAAGTGCAAGAGATGATGAATGGAGATGTCACATCCGGCCAACACTACATATTTAGTAAGTAGAAAAAGAACCTTAAGCGCGTACAGCGTGAGCTGAGCCGGGTAAATGTGGTAAAATCTACAAAATTCCTCCGCCAAAGGAAAAAGAGGAAGATCGTAGCCTATCAAGAAGGGGTACTCGTAGAAGGCACAATAGCCCAGCCTGTGAACGTCAACGTGATCCTCCCCCGCCGGGATCATCTTTACGTAAGCTGGAATGCCATATTTTGCGCGAAGGTCGTCCAAGTGGTTCTATCCCGTCTCAAAACACACTGGAACCGAAACTTTGAAATCCTTGTTGAAATCACATCGAGGCAAAGAGTGATTTGGCAGCAAAGCTTCCACCGTGAGAGGACTGACATCCTCCTCGGCTTCCACCTCCCATCATCGGAGGAGGGCGGCGCATTCGACGGAGCAACATCAGGAACCCTTTCTTTGGTACGGTGATATTTGGGCAAATATTTGTTCGAAAAATATCACACGAAAAGAGATGAGGAAGAAGAAATATCCCTGGTCAAGAACGAAATGTGCAGGAATGCGAAAATCAATAGAGGAGGGCTGGGAAATTTCTCAGGAATGATCAAAGTTCTTCAATAGAATTAAACCCTTCCTCTATTTATAAGGTTGGGTGGCACTAAAATCGAGGCGTCAGATTTCAAATCGACGCGGGAAACCAAGCGCCAAAGCGTCAGTTCCCTTCTGCCTCGACAATACGTGTAATGATGACACGTGCAGATGCTGACATCACCCAAGGCAGAGTGATTACTTCAACGTTCTGACAGGAATGATTGCTGTTTCCCACTAGTCACGTCGTATCAAGTCAACAAGTCAAACTCTCCCTGACGAAAACGTTGATTCCACCCATCGAGGATGCATCTTGTTGCGACCGCGACGAGCAGAGGGACTAACTGTATGGGGTCAAATTTTACCAATCATGTCCTACCGTCAACATGACCAACCACTGAATATTTATGAGTCGATATGAGGGAACGACCTAGGGGTAAGAGGAGGAACGACCTCGACCTGTCATCGGCTCCGCCGTAGAGTACACTGACTTTGTCGTTCTCATGACTCAGCTTAGATCCCCCATTATATAAAGGGGATCTGAGCCTTGTAATAGGCAGATCACTTGTAATAGAAAAACTCATTCTCTCTCTCTGATCTTTATCTCTCCCATCTCTCTTTCTCTCTCTCTCTCTCTCTCTCTCTCTCTCTCTCCCTCTCTCTCTCTCTCTTATCATTATTATTATTCTAATTTTTGAAACGATCTTAAGGTTTATTATCTTCGACTACGAGTTACCCCTTCATCTCTTTGATTAATTTGCTTAAAGAGAGTTTAACATCTTTTGAGTCAAACAGAAATCAAATTTAACTCTTCGTTTGAAGAGATAATAAGCTTCTAAGTCCTCAATGTGAAGTACATATTCTATAAAATGCCCTAGCTATTTCACATTCATACCGAAATGTACTTGTTATGCTTGTGCAAAATATTAGATATAATTAAACATTGTCAGTTTTCCTGTATTGCTAAGCTCATAGGTGAAATTGAGAATATGTTGACCCTAACTATGGTTGTCCAACAGTATAAATGAAAAGACTCGTTAGGCCTGTCATGTTATACTAACTAACGGGATGGACGGGATATGGGCCCTAAGTGAGTTTTTTTTATTTTTTATTTTTTTAATTTAAGTTGGTAACGGATATTTTCTAATCAAACTTAGGGAACTGAAACATCTTAGTAGCTAGAGGAAGGAAAATCAACTGAGACCCCGTTTGTAGCGGCGAGCGAGAGCAGATTTGAGGTTTGAAGAAAAACAAACTCGAAGCTTCGTTCCTCAGCAAAAGTTACCAATGGCTAATTTATTAAAAGTTTGCAACAACTAGTTTTTAAAAATTATAGTAGTTTTTTTATGATCTTAAACTTAATGAATTATAATGAAGCTAAGAAAGATATTATAAAATATTAAAACAAAATACTTATAACGAAATATTTTATTAAATATAATATACCTGTATATATATAGACCCGATATTTTTAGTTCGGTACCAGTTTGATCCATATTTTAATCGGTTAGGATCAGAACCGGTTAATATTGGTATATGCAGCCCGGTATTTAGATCGGTACCAAGACCGACCAGTTTGTTTTTTGCCAAGATCGGCCCGGAACAACCCCGACCCCTTATCACCTTTAATTTTCCTTTTTTGTGAGATAAATCGTTCAAAATCATTACTGAAGTCGAGTCATGTGTCTTTGTTTTAGCTTATTTACAATTGGCAAGTGAGAAGATTCTATAAACTTGTGACATGTTACTCCATCCAACATAACTTTTGACTGATTTTCAATAGCAAAATATGTTTTGCAGATGTCTTTTTCATTACTATACACTTTAAAAGTTTGAGATGTAACAGAGTTCTAACTCGCAAAATAATTTATTAGGAAAACATGTATGAATATTTACACTACATGTAACAGAAAAGATTCATGTTATAGTCAATAAAAGTACAAAAAGGCAGCAAAAAAAGTTAGTCAGGTTTGATGTAAGACCTGATCGGTCGATTTACTTTCTAGAACCCCTGTTCCATAAATTGAGACTTCTCGTGCTTGATTTTATTGATTTATGACTTGCGGGGATGGTTGGTTTGGGATTGGAAGAGCTTAGGTTGAAATCGTAACACTTGGTTCCTTAAGGTGGCTTAAAAGTCCAAGTTTGACTTTGGTCAACATTTTGAGTAAACGACCTTGGAATCGGGATTTGACGCTTCCAATAGGTTTGTATTATGATTTTGTACTTGGGCATATGTTCGGATCGAGATTTGGGTGACCCGGGAGCGTCATCGCCTAATATTAAAGTTGGTTCTTTGAAGATTTTTGAATTTCTTTAAATTTTGTTTGGAGTAGGTGTCATGACCCTAAAATCGACCTCGGTCGTGATGGCGTCAATCGTGAAACTAGGCCAACCGACACAATTCCCGAATTCAATAAGTATTCAATAAAAGTCATTTTAAAGCTATTAATTAATCAATAATCTCATAATGCAAGTCTAAATGAACAATGCGGAATAAGTACACAAGCCCGACACCGGGGTGTCACAAGTCACGAGCATCTACTAATGTCTGATACAACGAAGAGTCTAAAAATATGCTAAAAACAATCTAAGGAGGATAAGAGGGAGAAAAGCAAGGCTGCGAACATTAGGCAGCTACCTTGCTAACTCCGATGATTATGTCACTAAGCAATCAACACCCGCTACCGGGTCAAAAATACCTATATCTGCACACAAGGTGCAGGGAGTAATGTGAGTACGCTAACTCAGTAAGTAATAAAAGTAAATAAAATCTGAGAAGTAAGAAAATATGTAAACCACGTCATAATGCTACAGCAAATACAGTACATCCAAAACAGTGCAGAAATCAATTACTTCGTAAATCAAATTCAGCTTCAGTGAAAAACCTTTTAAAAATATCTTTCAATAGTTTCAAACGAGTGATAAAAACACTAATAAAATGATAGAAACGTCACAGCCCCTCGGGAAAATCATGTATCATAAACCGCCCTTCAGGCGTAATATCAAACAACAACAGCCCCTCGGACTACTTTACAATCACTCTTAATCAGCCCCTCGGGCATAACATGAATTAAGAACTGCCCATCGGGCAACAATATGAAACAAAAACAGCCCATCGGGCTACATCACATCAGTCACATTGCGTACCCACGCTCACTGGGGGTGTACAGACTCCGGGAGGGGCACCTTACAGCACAAGCGCTATCAGAAGCCATCTCGTGGCATAATCAAACAGGCCCTTGGCCTCATAACAATCACAGGCCACCTCGTGGCATAATCAAATAGGCCCTCGGCCTCATAACAATCACAAGCCACCTCGTGACATAGTAAATCAAGCACTCGGACTCTCACATATCACAATTTAGTACCACATGTTGCGGCGCGCAGCCCGATCCCATGATATCCTCACAACACAGACCCTCTACCTCAGTTAGTCAGATCTCACTCAAGCCTCTCGGGCTAATAGTAAAACAGGTACTCGGCTCAAAATCATTTTTGAAATCAAAAGAAGTAAATAAAATCCGAGTTATGAAATCAGTGAAAGCATAGTATGACTGAGTGTAATTATTATAAAAAATAGTAAGGAATAGCTAGTGAAAAGCCCCTAAGGGTCCAGATAGTCGACACAAGGCCCAAACACGGCATTTAGCCCCAAACATAATAATACTTTGAAAAATATAATAATATCAAATGGTTTCCAAGTAAATACGCGACTTAATAGTCGTACGGGACGGACCAAATCACAATCCTCAACGGTGCACGATCCCACACTCATCACCTAGCATGTGCGTCACCTCAAAATAGCACAACGATGTGAAATATAGGATTTCATACCCTCGGGACAATATTCACAATCATTACTTACCTCAATTCGGTCCAAACTCTAGCCCACGATGCCTTTGCCTCTCGAATCGGCCTCAACTCGCATCAAATCTATCCAAAACCAGCATCATAACATTAGAATATGCTAAGGGAACAAAGCCCATGCCAAAATAATCAAATTGAATCAAGAAACCCGAAATTGGCCAAACCCGACCTCGGGCCCACGTCTCAGAATCTAATAAAATTAACATCAATGGAATCTTTATCCTCCCACGAGTTTATGCATACCAAATTTACCAAAATCCAATCGCAAATTACCCTTAAATCCCAAATTTTAGGTTTATAAGCCCGAGTTCTTCAATTTCAACCACTAATTTTCCATAAATTACAAGCCTAGTCCGTGATATAACACCATAGAAACGAGTTTTATGTTAAAAAATCTTACCTCAATGAAGTTCTCTTGAATTCTCTCTTCCAAATCTCCCAAAAAGCTCCAAAGTTGTCTTAAAAATGGTGAAATAACAAAAGATTCATGAAGGAAACGTTTTACACTTTCTGACCCAGGATTTTCGCACCTGCGGTACCGCATCAGCGGCCAAAGCACCGCATCTGCGGTTTTAACTTAAAACCAAAATTCCGCACATGCGCCTCACACTCCGCACCTGCGGTCTCGTAGGTGCGACCTGTCATCTGCACCTGCGCTTCAGCCCTTCACACCAACTTCTACATCTGTGGCTAGCCTTTAGCTTCTGCAGTCCTACACCTGTGGTCCCAAAACCGCAGGTGCGGTTATGACAATGGTTCAAACTCCAAATCTCCCGTCAACCATCTGAAATAACCCTGAGGCCTCCGAGACCTCAACCAAAAGTACGAAGAAGTCATATACCACCATCCTAACTTATACCAAACTTCAAAACACCTAAAACAACATCATAACATCAAATTAACCATGGATTCAAGCCTAAGAACTCCAAAAACTTCCGAATTATGCTTTTTATCAAAAAGTCTATCAAACCTCACCCGAATGAACTGAAATTTTGCACACACATCACAAATGACACAATGGACCTACTGCAACTTCTGTTATCCATTCCGAACCATATATCAAAATCTCCGCTACCAACCGAAAAATGCCAAAATTTCAGTTTTGCCAATTCGAGCCTAAATCTACCACGAACCTCCAAAACTCATTCCGATCACGCTCCTAAGTCCCAAATCATCTAACGGAGCTAACCAAATCATAAAAATCCAATTCCAAAATCGAATACTAAAATTCAAATACTTGGTCAAACCTTGCAAATTTAAAGCTTCAACTGAGAATTGTTCTTCCAAATCCATTCCGATCACCTTGAAAACCAAAACTGACGATTTACATACGTTATAATAAATCACATGGGCTAGTCATGCCCAAGAACTGGCGAGTGAAATGCAAAAGCTCCAAACGATCGGTCGGTTCATTATATCCTCCCCTACTTAAACATACGTTTATCCTCTAACATACCCAGAGTTGTTCCGAAAACCATCAAATTGCTGTGTAACCTTACCATGCACATACTCGGGGGTGATCCCATGTCACCCTATCTCATATAGGTCTGATAATAGAATGTAACTGAAATTTCACAATCCAACCTAGCCCATAAATCTTACAACCATATTTCCACTTCTGAAATCATCTATAAGATCAGAATATCACATCTATACTTTGTGTTGCCCCCCCATTTTCCTCCCTTTTTTACGGGAAGGAAAAGGTCCGGGTTTCAATATTTATTGGGGTAATAACTCATTTTCTTTTGGGAATTGGATATTTTGAAGAGTTGCCACCTAACGAATTATGGTGCGTTAGAGCACTTAGAGCGATTAACTCTTGGATTGGTTTTCGTTACCAGAGATTTAGGGTAAGGGCTCGAAATAACCTTGAGGGGAAGGTGTTAGACACCCCTCTCGATCCACAATTGTGTGTTCCGGCCGAACATATATTTATGAATTAGTCCTTTAATAGATAAATAGTTAAAATAAATAATTTCAAATTGTATGAATCAAATAATAAGATACATAATTTGGACATGTTGTGTGCATAAAAAAGGAAAGTAAAGGTTTTAAACAAAGGGAATTTGGGAAAAAGGGGTCCTAGGTTGGTTAGCCTACAGGCTCACCCCATGCAATGCCCCGTAAACACTCCTCAATGAGGGGCTACACGTGACATTAGCATGTAGACATCATATACCTTTCTACCCAAGTCCATCCCCTTGGTCATAACCTAAAGCGTTCTAATTACTTTGACAATATCCTATGGGTGCACTACTCGTCCCTTCCTTGTGGTCCTGGAGATATTTTAGGACCTCTAAATCTGGGCAATTCTAGACAACCCCTAAGGTATTTAAAAGGAGAAATTCTAGGTGATAGGCAAGAAAACGTAGGACTTAACATATAAAATACAGAAAGAAGCAGTTAAGAGGCCCAGGTTTACCTTCACAAGTAATGCATACAAGCAACACATCTCAAACGCAAGCAAGATCACGTTTTATTAGAGAAACGACCTAAACAGGACATCTAAGTGGGTATCAATGCACAGAAATATGCAACTTTGTTTTTATAAACTCGACAGTAAGGTTCTAATCGGTTTGCCTACTAATTTTAAACCTGTTAAATCTGAACAGCTTGAAGTAGCAAAAAAATAGTTTCAGAGTTGTAGAATTTAAAATCGCCCTATAGGCTTGCCTAAACGCAGAACAGTGATGTCCTAAGAGCATGATAACTACATTTGGTGTAGTAAAATAGTGAGAAGTTTTTTAAAATGGACTCTTGAATTCCTATAGACATGCTTGCTAACAGTAGTGAATGAAGGCAGTGTTTAAATGATCGATCAAAGAAGTGGGCAATTGATCAAGCCAATTTCAAACGAAGTAACACGAATTAGATTGACTTGTGTAACTAAATTAATTTTTAAGTTCTTTAGGCAGGATTTCTTATTTTTAATTCCTATAGGTATGGTATCTAATTGTTAAAAACTGATGCTAGAAACGTATAGGCATGATATCTAATAAAAACAAATGTAAATACCCATTGTAACAAAAACTGAACCTAATCATATTCTATAAGGATGATATCTACTGATGAAGTTGATTTTAAACCTGTAGACATAATTTCTATTATTGGAACCACTTAAACCCTATAAGCATGATTTCTAGCATGGTAAGGCAAACATAACAAGTATATTAATATGATCCTATAAGTATGGTTTCTAGCATGATAAAGCAGACATAGCAAGTATAAAATCCTATAGGCATGGTTTCTACCCATATTACCCCAGATATGTAAATACCCATCTCTTTTCACTAATCACTCCAATATTTATTTGCAAATAATTATTACAAACCAGATGAATAAATTACATAAATAGATAAAAAAAAAGAAGAAGTAACATTATAGGGAGCCTGAAGCAAGCCCAAATGATGTCCCAAACCTCCAATAGCCCCAAATTCCAAATCCCATAAACAATATCATTGTCTAGGTGCGTCAGAGTTCCCTAAGGATCACAAAGATCTCGAGCAATGCTCATACCTGGACTTCATAGACAAAACTGAGTAAGTTCTATGTGGAAGAGACAACTCTAGTGCATCAGAGTTCAGAGGGATCTCATAGGGATCCAAAGGTAGTCACACACTAGAGGGGCAGAACTTAAGGACCTAAGAGTAGAGTGGGGTGCTTAACATAGTTTTGAAAGGTTTTAGCAGGAAAGCAGTGTGAAAAGAGACTTAGTTGAAATAGTTTTGTAAATAAGAGAGTTGTTTAGTAAAACAACTTTTGAAAATAGTTGGGTAATTAAACAAACAGCAGGTCAGTCAAACAAGTTCAGCAACACTCAGAGAACAAATCTTCACACAGGGTCAATTGGGGGTTGGGGACAAATAGAGCATGAATGGTGAACACGTAACAGGTAGAAGTCCTTTGCTCTTGGTGAAGGTAGTGAGAAATAGATTCAAAAGTGTTAATTAGAACACAGTTACATAACCAGAGATGCTTTAGGGAGATTTATGAGATTATGGATAATTAATGATACAACACAATAGGAACTCCAGAACCAACATAGGATCAAACAACTTAGAGTAACAAAACTACTTTGCAAAGAAAGGTTCAGACTGGATACCAAGTGAACCAGTATTCAAAACAAGGTAGAGTCAAGTTTAAATAGATTGCAAGTTCATCAGACATGTAGATTCTAGAAGCCATAAGACATAACTAGGTGAAGAAATAGTTTAATTACATGTTGAACATCAAAACAGTAGATAGAAACATATGAGGAATATGATAAACTGAAGAAATATGAAACACATTGATTTAAAAGCTTGAATTTAAAATCAGAACATACCAGTAAAGAGAGTAAACGAAAGGTAAAGAATAGAAGAGTGCAATAATTAGCCTTGTGTTAGTTTGTGTGAGTCCACCAACAAGTAGATTACCTGGTCCTCTACAAGATTCTGCTGAGAATGCTAATAAAACAGTACGTAAATAAGGCATAGGATTTTTACGTGGAAAAATCCCACACAAGGGGATAAAAAAACCACGACCTACACTTGTAGGCTTTTAACTTCACTAACTTGCAATCTCACTATTACAAGCCACTTTGCAATAACCTTATTACAAAGATTTCAACTAACTTGTGATGCTCTCACCACAAGCCACTCTATAACCGTCAGTTAGAAAGGCTTTAACTAACTTGTGATGCTCTCACCACAAGACACTTTGTCACTCTACGATTACAAAAGATTTTGCTTATGACTAAACCTAGCCACAACGTAAACTCAAAGAGTTTACAGATTTACAAAAGGATTCCTAATCAACGCTTATAACTAAGAAATTTAGGAGATACAAAAAGTACAATCGCAAAGTTACAAATCAACCAGGATAACAACATGCTAACTTTAGGGACTGGTCCGTAGTTACGTTTAACTTCGTTCTTCAAGCTCGTGAGGATTAATTTCTCTATTTTTGCAAGAAGCTTGAATAAGAAACTAAAACATTCAAGTAATGTTCAATATAAACTCACGTTGGTACACCCTGATCACATCAATTGAAATGGTGTGAGCAATTTAGTTGGTTAGGGAATGAGTGGGTGCTGGAAATAGTGCAGTGCGGCAGAAACTGTGCAAGCAGTCACTTCATTTCCAGTTGTGTCCAACTGACTTTGTATTGCTATAATGAAACCACAAGGGTATCAGGTCCTTGTTTAGTTTCCTAGCTTCTGAAATTGTAGCAATTCACATTTGGCTGGAATCCGTTAAATGCAGTGTAATCCAAGTGAGTCAGGTTCCCTATCTGGTTCTTGACATTAAGTTTGTTAGATCATTAAAACACAAGGCAACGATATTGAAAATCAATTTCCTCCTTTTTAATGATGACAACACTTAGCATTGAAAACGAGGATTTAGTGCTCAGAGAACTAGATTAAGTAACAAGAGACCACAAGTTCCCCCTGACTTTATGCCCTTACTTACACATGTTTCCCCATATGTTCCCCCTGACTTCTTACGATTATTTTCCCCCTTTTGGCATAATTAAAAAGACACAAACAGAAGAACAGCACAAAAAAGTTCAGCCAAGCTAACTCATGCCACATATGTGCACACAAACATGATAAAGAATAGAAACATAGAGGTAAAGCACTGATATAATAAAAGAGGATAGAATTGATATGAAGAAAACTTTAATATGCCTTTGCTTAAAAAGCAAAGGGAAACATTGGACTTGTTAAAATGGGAGCAGTAGTGTTCCATCCCAACAACATAAAAAGAAAACAAAAATAACTGCCAAAACATCAAAGAAAACTTAAAGAACATTTCCAGAAACTGGTCACTGAAGGGGTACTCAGTGGGGCACTAGGAGTAACAGGCTTGGAAGCTGCAATAAATGTTTGGAGAACAAGATCTATTCGGGAATTTCCCGACTTTTTCTCATTAAGCAGTTCTGCTTTTAGGTTCTCTACTTGAGCCCTGAGATCAGCATTCTCCTTTGTCAAATGAGCCACTTCATCATTTGACACCGGAACCCCTTGGGCTTGCTGACCTTCCAAGATAACATTCCTGGCATTCAACCGACGAATTTCCTCAGCTGCACTGTTCTGAGCATTAATAAGCTATGAGATGGTTGATGTACTTCTTACCCACCCCTTCCCCAATTCTTTTCTATGCACTCATATTCTTCTAAAGTTGTATGTGAGAAAGTCTACTTCATAGTCCCCACCTTGCATGTCCCCAGTGGTACTTCAAAGAATTTAAACACTCGAGTAAGTAGGAACCAGTAGGGAAGGCCATGATTACCATCTTTGAAGGTAGAAACCTTTTGCATGTGTTCAATCATGATAGCAGGCAGACTCATAGAGGTAAAGTTGTGTCACGACCCCAGTTCTCCCTCCGTGAACATATCGTGATGGCATATTGTCCCTACGACTAGGTAAGCCTAACCATGCGGAAATAACATAACTTATGGAAACAAATAATTAAACTAAACAAATTAGAAGGATAACTGTATATAAATGCCGTTCGGCATGTACAATCCCGAAACGCAGAAGTCTACAATATCATCCCAAGACCCGAAAACTCATGGGAACACAAGCTAATGGAAACCAATACACGACTGTAACTCCAGAATGTCTAAAGCAAAACTATGAAAGTAAAAGTTAACTACTAAATCTAGAATAAGATAGAGACTCCTGGTCTACAGATGTGGCAAATGTACTTTGAAGTCTCTGCCAGATCTCTCCGCCTCGAGAGTGATATGCCTGAGGTAAAGTACCTGGATCTGCACATGAAAAACATGCACAGAAGAGGCATGAGTACACCACAGCGGCACTCAGTAAGTGCCAAGCCTAACCTCGGTTGGGTAGTAACGAGGAAGGTCAGGGCCCTACTGAGAATAAGCATAATAATAAATCTTGCAACAACATGAATAAACGAAAGTAATGAGTACATCTATGAAGTAAAACAAGTTATACAAGGCAATATTTAACACTAAGATAATAAGACAACACAGAGTAAAACAACTCAATATAAATACCAACAACGAGGATCTCCCAGGATACCGTCCTGTAGACCATTTCATCAACTATCCATGGAGCTCCCGGGATACCGTCCTATGGTCCATCATATGAGTATATCCGAAGGATCTCCCGGGATACCATCTCGTAGTCCAACTATCAATGTGCAGGGGGACCTATCGGGAATTTAACCCGCAGTCCCAAAGTAAACATGCAGGGGGTCTATCGGGAATCTAACCCGCAGTCCCAGAGTAAATATGCAGGGGGATCTATCGGGAATCTAACCCGTAGTCCCAAAGTAAACAAACAAGGGGGAGCTATTGGAATCCCACATCCGTAGCCCCAATGTAAATACACAGTCACAACACGAAGATATTCAGAAATGAAGCTCAAAAATACAAGGCAACAGGTAGTTCTAGCCTAACATGCTTCACGTAGTGCAAACAAAGCAACTTGAGCAAACAGGCAATTTAGAACAGATAAGCATATTTTCCTAGCTGACACAGTCTATAATTGCAGATAAATTACAGCAGATAAAAAAGAAACTCAGTCTAAATATTTAAAGTAAAACCAGATTTTTCAAAATTTAGCTCAAGTATGCGCTCGTCACCTCACGTACAAGGCATCCAATTACCAAATATCATATCCTAAGGGGAAAGGTCCCCCACACAAGGTTAGACAAGTCACTTACCTCAAACCGGCTCCAAAATCAACTCGAAACCACACTTCTGCCGCGAGTATCTGACTCCAAATGGCCCAAATCTATCCATTTCAATTACATTTCACAAATAACATCTCAAGCAACTGATTCTACTATTTAATTTAAAGCTAAGTCGCGAATATAGGTAAAATAACCAAAATGCCCCTCTAGGCAACGTGGTCAAAACCCAAGATTCGAACTAAAATCAGTTACTCATTCCCCCACGAACCCAAATATATGATTTGTTCTGAAATCGACCTCAAATTGAGGTCCAAATCCCCAATTTTAGAAAAAATCTAGGTTCTACCCAAAATCCCCAATTTCACCCATGAAAATCATTGATTTTAAGTAGAAAACATTTTAAATGATGTTAATGATTGAAAGAATTAAGTAAAAATTGACTTACAAATGATTTGGAAGAAGTTTTGTCCTTGAAAAATTGCCTATGGAGTTTGGGTTTTGAAAGAATGGTGAAAATTTGACCAAGTATAAAATTTGCTGGGCCTCAGATATGGGAATTGCGAACTGGGGTTCGCAATTGCGAACCTCGACCATTTGTGGAAATTGCAAAGCTGGGTTCGCATTTGCAAAGTTGGGTTCGCATTTGCAAACCCTTCCCTTTTCCCAGTTCTCGCAATTGCGATGAAAATGTCGCATTTACGACACCCCTGAGTTTCGCATTTGCGAACAATGAGATCGCATTTGCAATCATAGGCCAAAGTCCCAGACTTCGCAATTGCGATGCAAAGCTCGCAATTGCGAGACACACTTCGCAAATGCGAAATCACAGAAGAAAAATACCAGATTTTTATTAAGTTAAAAAATGCAATCTATTGCCTATCCAAAACTCACCTGAGCCCTCGGGGCTCCGAACCAAATATGCACACAACCTCAAAATCATAATACGGACTTATCTGTGCGATCAAATCGCCAAAATAACATCATATACATCGAATCAAGCCTCAAAACTCATGAGTTCTTCCAAATTTTCATAAAACATCAATTTTCCATTTTAAGTCCGAAACACGTCAAACGACGTTCGTTTTCAACCAAACTTTACAGAAAGTACTTAAATCCTATATAAGACTTGTATCGGGGTGCTGAAACCAAAATACGGGCATGATAACATAGTCTTCTAATCAAATTTCATTTCCAATTTTCTTAATTATTTCTAGAAAATAATTTCACACAAAAATTTATTTCTCGGACTTGGGACCTCGGAATTCGATTTCGGGCATACGCCGAAGTCCCATATTTTCCTACGGACCTCCGGGACTGTCAAATCACGGGTCTGGGTCCGTTAAGCAGCACGTCTCAAACACAAGCAAGATCAGTTTTTATTAGAGAAAAGACCAAAACAGGACATCTAAGTGGGTGTCAATGCATAGAAATATGAAACTTTGTTTTTATAAACTCAACACTAAGGTTTTAATCGGTTTGCCTACTAGTTTTAAACATGTTAAATTTGAACAGCTTTAAGTAGCAAAAAAACAGTTTCAGAATTGCAGAATTTAAAATCGCCCTATAGGCTTGCCTAAACGCAGAACATTGATTTCCTAAAGAGCATGATAACTACATTTGGTGTAGTAAAATAGTGAGCAGTATTTTAAAACAGACTCTTGAATTCCTATAGGCATGCTTGCTAGCAGAAATGAATGAAGGCAATATTTAAAAGATCAATCACAGAAACGGGCTACTGGTCAAGCCAATTTCAAATGAAGTAACACGAATTAGACTGACTTGTGTAATTAAATTGATTTTTAAGTTCTTTAGGCAGGATTTCTGGTTTCAATTCCTATAGGCATGGTATCTAATTGTTAAGACTAATGTTAGAAACTTATAGGCATGATATCTAATGAAAACAAATGTAGATACCCATTGTAACAGAAACTGAACTTGATCATATTCTATAAGTATGGTATCTACTGATGAAATTTATTTTAAACCTATAGGCATGATTTCTATTATTGGAACCACTTAAACCCTATAGGCATGATTTCTAGCATGGTAAGGAAAACATAACAAGTATATTATTATGATCCAATAGGCATGGTTTCCACCCATATTACCTCAGATATGTAACTACCCATCCCTTTTCACTAATCACCCCAATATTTATTTACAAATAATTATTGCAAACCAGATGAATAAATTACATAAATAGATTAAAAAATTTATACAATAAGGAGCCTGAAGCATGCCTAAATGATGTCCCAAACCTCCAATAGCCTCAAATGCCAAATTCCATAAACAATATCATTATCTAGGTGCGCAGAGTTCCCTAAGGATCTCAAGGATCCCGGGTTGTGCTCACACCTGGACTTTATAGCCAAAACTGAGTAAGTGCAATGTGGAAGAGCCAGCTCCAGTACATCAGAGTTCAAAGGAATCTCATAGGGATCCCAAGGTAGTCACACATTATAGGGGCAGAACTTAAGGACCTAAGAGTAGAGTGGGGTGCTTAACATAGTTTTGAAAAGGTTTTAGCAGGAAAACAATGTGAAAATAGACTTAGTTGAAATAGTTTTCTAAATAAGAGAGTTGTTTAGTAAAACAGCTTTTGGAAATAGTTGTGTAATTAAACAAACAGCAGGTCGGTCAAAATAGTTCAGCAACACTCAGAAAACAAACCTTCACACTCGGTCAATTGGGGGTTGGGGACAAATAGAGCATGTATGGTGAACACATAACAGGCAGAATTCCTTTGCACTTGGTGCAGGTAGTGAGACATAGATTCAGGAGTGTTAATTGGAACACAATTACATAATCAGAGATGCTTTAGGGAGATTCATGGAATTAGAGATAATTGATGATACAACACAGTAGGAACTCCAGAACCAACATAGGATCAAACAACTTAGAGTAACAAAATTACTTTGCAAAGAAAGGTTCAGACTGGATAGCAAGTGAACCAGTATTCAAAAAAAGGTAGAGTCAAGTTTAAATAAGTCCTGCAAGTTCATGAGACCTGTTGATTCTAGAAGCCATAAGACATAACTAGGTGAAGTAAAAGGTTAATTACATGTTGAACAGCAAAACATTAGATAGAAACAGATGAGGAATATGATAAACTGAATAAATATGAAACACATTGGTTTGAAAGCTTGAATTTAAAATCAGAACATACCAGTAAAGAGAGTAAACGAAAGGTAAAGAATAGGAGAGTGCAATAATTAGCCTTGGCTTGAAGCCGGCTAACTTAGTAACAATAGTAAGTAACAAAGAAAGCAAAAGAGCTTTTAGCGTGAGAGAGATGTGAGCTAATGTATGTGTGTGTTTTTGAGTGTTAATGAGAGAGCATATATATATATAGTAGTTCGAAACTAGGTAAAATAAGGCAAGAATCACAATTGTATAGTAATTATGGAACTCAGAACCAATTAGAGAAAAATCAGTACAAGTACTCCCTTAATTAAGGGAATCAGTTCAAATTGTAAGAACAAGTAACAAATAATGAAAGAAATCAATGTGTAACTGGAGCATAACAGACAAGGAAATAATTCAAACATAGTAGGCATAGAGTAATCAATTAGGGCTAGGTTCAGAAAATTCTAATTAAGGAGATAGTCCGTAAGAATCAAGTAACCATGCAGACAAGGTAAGAAAAGTTAGTTAGGCAAGTAAATCAATCACATTGAGTGGGAAGGTAAGAATCGAAGGTTTAAAGGAAAGTTTTCAAATCAAACCAAGAAACAGGGAATCCAGAATCACTCAAAGAAAAATTTGTGAAAAGAGTTAGCATTTAGCATATAAATAAAGTAAGACATATATAGTCAAGAGTCGACATACAACTCTAGCAAGCATGAAAGTTAAACAATACTGATTCAATGAGAAAGAGGCAAGTCTTGAACAGTCAAGATGAACACAAACACATAGAATCAGTGTAAGTTTAGGCTAAGAAACTCATTAGAATCATATCAAGGCAAGATAGTCACGAGAAATCACAGAAACTTAAAAACAAGAACCGGTGAGTTATGCTGATACACAGAACCAAACGAAGAACCCTAAAAATTAGTTCTTTCAACATAGACGAGTTAAAGATGTAGTAAACTCATAGAATCAGTCAAAATATGTAAGAAAAGAAGTTTAAACACAAAGAATCAGTAAAACAAGGTGTTAAAAAGAAGTTCCGAAAACCCTAGTTTTAGAAGAAGATGAAAAACACTTGAAATCATACGATTCTTGTAAAGAACCTCAAGGACAGTGTAAAACATTCAAGAAACAAACTCAAATCGACCTAGATCTATACATATCTTGGAGGTATAGAAAAGAAATTAGGGTTTTGAAAGAACCTATATAGAGATGAAGAAACCTGTCTAGAAACCCAAGGATCGTAGCAAATATAGAGTGATTTTGATTGAAATCACACTGGAATAACCAAGAACATGTAGGAGATGAACCCTAGATGCAAGTCGGCATGGCCTTGGGCCCTTGAAGACCTTAGAGAAGGCAAGCATGGCATGAGAGAAGCAATTGGAGGCTTAAGAGATGATAAGAGGTCACCGGAGATTGCCGGAGATGGGAGGTTGGCGGTTGAAGATTAGGGTTAGGTTGAGAGTGTTTTGAGAGCAGAAAGGATTTTAGGGCAACGGATGTGGAGAAATTATTAGGGTTAGGGGGTCGTTTGTGGAATTAAAAAGGTAAGTTTTAACGAGTGTCAAGATCAACGGCCATGATCTGATGGAGTCTTGGGTCAGGTAGGTGTATTTGGGGCCCGGGTCGGGTAATTCAATTAGGAATGGGCTGGGATATTGGGCTAAATTAGGCTAAAATTGAAATACAATTTGTCTAAGTTTTAAATAGGCAATTTAACCCTATATAATTTATAACAAATAATTAATGATTTCTAAAAAATAATTTCATGTACTAAAATGATTTTGAAATAGCTGTTTAATATTTTAAAAATACAGAAGATCATTTTATGCATCAAAAATATAATTATGCATTAATAGGGCTAGTATTGCAAATATATGCAAATTAGTTTTAAAATGCAAATGCAATTATAAAAAATACACTAAAAATACTTAAGCAATATTTTGGCATAAATATAGGATTTAGATGGATAAATTACCACAGCAATAACTTGAAGGATAATTATTGGAAATTTTATAAGTAAAAGGGGAAGAAATAAATCAATTTAAGGCCTTTAAAATTATAGAAAAATTATAAAAACCTTGTGCATGCTTATATATGCATATATATGCTATTTTGAAAGTATTTATGTATATTAAAAGTATATAGTGAAAAATTGGGTATCAACACTTTGAATAAGTCCGAACAAGCTGTAACAAACCATACTTGCAGCCTCAGATGCAATTACATGATATACCACATAGCTCAAACTCTCGTAGCAATAACTTCTAATCACAGCAGTTGCCCCGAGCAACCGAATATCGATAATAAACCTCTTATCAAATAAAGCCTCATTCCAACACTTCCGTATACTGACGATGATAAATGAAACACGTAGACAATCATAACCATTCCTCAGATCAACCATTTATGAAGCCACTTTTCCTTTGGCAAGGACCATAGCAAGTTTCTAAGCCGAACATCGATATTATCCTTCCAACATGCTGAAATCGAATCTGTTTGTATTCATTCTAGATCCTAATGATCTCATCTAATCTAACACAACTACTCTGGTGACATGACAGATCAATACCATCTAAAGCCACAACTCATGCAATCCGCACACCAATAAGCAATAATCCGAACGTTCTCAAATCATGAAAATGACTCAAATGAGAGAGTTGTACCGCGAGCTCACCAATACCACCACAATACAATGCTGAGAACCCATCACATGTCGTAGAATCGGAACACATGAATCTAACCCGAAGGATCATACCTCCGCGTAACTTCGCTGCAATGCGCGACCCTATCCAAACACTGGTTCACATGAAATATCTCAAGTCACTATGCTCAAAACCCACAACCACGCGCAATTTGATGTCTAGAACCAAAAGCAAATCCTCATAACCACGGTGAAACAAATGACATAACACTACATAAACCCGAAAGGACACAGCCAATACGCCACCCATTGAGCGATACCCAATATTCTTCCCGCTCGAATTCCACTATAAGACCCCAAATAGAACCGCACCATATGTGCCTACAACCGACAATTCATAATGCCTAGCAACATAAAAAGGTAACTCATAGGTTTCCCAGAACATTAATAAGCTCAATGACAATCAAATCATCACATCCCTTAACAATAGCAACTCAGAGTCAACACAGCCGACTCAATACAGAACACACATCCATATAGGCCTACTAATAAACCCCTTATCAAGAAGTTCCTGAAGATGCTCCTTCAACTTCTTTAACTCAACCGGTGTCATATGATACGGTGCCCGGCACCAAATCAATACCGAAATTAACAACCCCATCCGGCGGCATCGCCGGCAATAAGAAACACATCCAGAAAATCTCTCACCACCGGAATTGAATCAATGGTATGAGTCTCTACACTGATATCCCTTACAAAGGCCAATCAAGAAAACAACCTTCCCCAACCATCCGTTGGGTCTTCAAAAATGAAGCCACCCTACAGGGAACAAAATCAGTCCACCCTCACCACTCGACCCGTGGTACACCCGGCATAGCGAACGTCGTTGTCTTAGCATGACATTCCAGAATAACATGACTCAGAGACAGTCAGTCCACACCCAATATCACCTCAAGATATAACATACTAAGCAATAAAGGATCCACTCGGGTCTCCAAACACCCGATAGTCACCACAGAAGATCAATATAAGCGGTCCACAACCACGACATAACTTGTTTATGAAAACTCCTAGTCTACAAATCCATAAAGTACTTGAATCACTATATCTGATCCCAACTCCACTGACTGGACATCTACACACATCTGATACTCGATCATTCCACGATGGATACTCCAAAAATTTCTTCTGTGCTACTAAGCAAACTTGAATATCAGTAGTCGATCCAACAAGAGGATGCCGCAATACTAAAGAAGTATCCTTAATTTAAACACATCGCCCTTTTCTGACAGGTATACCCTCATCAAGCCACACCAATTAGTAATATCATTTGCGTAATCATCTGAAACTACCTGTGCTACATAAGAACTTATGTCCTTCCTTCCAAAATTGAACCGTGACCTTACACATGCAAACCGCAACCCTACACAACATATCGCATATACCACGCCGTCCTATGATTAATATAAGAATTTCATAATTCATTCCGGGTCACAAGCAAATACGTACTCAACTAGCCAAGAACCTTCCATTGGTCTTATCTAGAAGAAAATCATTGCACATCACATGCTCCTCACGACAGTAGAAAATATACATCTCTAACCGTGGTAGAAACTACCAACGACTCTCTGACTCCCATTTGCACAAAACCAAACCATCAGGGATGAATCCATTTAACCCAACCAAGTTACGCGAGTCACCAAAACCCAAGAGCATTACCATGAAACACCTGTAGAAACTCATTACCTCATAAGCACCCGAAGAACTAATCATATCCCTTACCACACCGATCCTACCTACTACCAAGCTATCCTATTTATCTAGGTTCCTTCTAAGTTACCTTCAATTTGACACCTCTTGTCGCCATAATACCGCAATCCTCAACCCAGACTCACCATACGAGACCCGAGCATAAAACCACACCGCCTAAGGCTCATAATCCATTGAATACTCTCTTAAATATCCTCTAAAGCACCACATTCCAAATACTTACCCTGAAGAGACTTCCCACGAAGCTACAGCCATTACCTTCACCTTCTTGATACTGGTATGTAGAATCCATAATTGATATAAAAATACCACGAGTCCTGACACCCTCTAATGTAAACCTCAGTTTATAGCCAAATACATATCCTGGAGATTCCCAATTACTACATGTAAATCTTGAATCCTTCAAAAGCATTCTCGGAAGTCATCAACTCTACTAATGTTTCAATTATACTGATCAAACGACCCGAACAACCTATGCCTCACTAGTAGAGCAATACCTAAGGAAGTAACCCCTCCTTCTAGGCAGTTGAGTGATATCCTACTCCATACCCGTTACATTTCTTACGACAATCGCTAATCATCCAACGATTTCTCATATATCCATAAATCATAGCACCCCATTATCCAAAGTTTCCTTTACTTGAGTCATCCTCGATCTCAACCTCTACAAGTCACAACTGATCCGCCAGCATACCTCAACAGAAATTGATACGACACTTAGCCGTGCAATCAACTTACCGATAGCGAACTCCCCCACTTAGCTCGAAACCATAGGTCAAAACACCCAAAGACTCACAATGCCTATACTTTATTTTTGCCATAATATAATAGTGAGGTTTAACTAAATCCTTCATAAGCTCACATAACACAAACCAGCTAGTACTTCAAATCATCTGCAACTCTCACATTCACTCTCGTAACAGTTAAGCTCCTACTCATACGCGATCCAAACTCAATCTAGCACATATAATTCAGTGGTGAAAGAGGACACCCAGCCAATTACATATGGATCAAATAAATCTCAGAAAACCCCGCAGGAGATAATCCACCTGCTTAGCCTCAAACTAGTATTCCTCTATATTCTTCAATAATCATAACTATTACACAATCACTTAATCTTCTTGAGACTGAACTCATATCACGACATGAAATCTACTTCACTCCCCAACTAACAACATGAAAAGATCCTTCAACACACCCATAACTCGGGTCTATACATCAAATAAAGATGGAAATCAAGCACTAAATATTTTGTTTTACCCTCAAGAAGACTCTCTTCATCACATCCAAATTATATGAACACATCTCGCAGTCATATCATGCTCATCACGTAGCCATCCAGCCATCACTTCTACCAATAGGGACACTACCAAACATCTAAATTCAAAAAGCACGTGCTCACACAATAAACACCTCAGGGCTCGAGCTACAGGCAAGGTCCGGCCTCAGGTCCTCCAGACTGTCTCAACATCAACACATAGAAATCACATCTCGCCCTTTGATCGGGGAATCACAAGCCATCGATGCACAGCTGATACCGAGCGCTCATGCGCATACAAATGCGTGGAAGGAATTTCAAGAGTTACATTTCAAGTTGAATCAAGGACGCACGATAAGAACTCAAAAATGTGGAATTTCCGAAAGTTTCTATAGCCTCCAGAGGATAAGTACAGGTGTCTCCGTACCGATACGCAAGACTCAACTAAACCTGCTCATGACTCGTGAGACCTATGTAACCTAGGCTCTAATACCAACTTGTCACGACCCTCGCCTATCGTGAAACTAGGCCAATTGACACAATTCCCAAATTCAACCAGTATTCAATAAAAGTCATTTTAAGCTATGAATTAATCAATAATCTCATAATGTAAGTCTAAATGAACGATGCGGAATAAGTACACAAGCCCCACATCGGTGTGTCACAAGTCACGAGCATCTACTAAGGTCTGAAACAAAGAAGAGTCTAAAAATATGCTAAAAATAATCTAAGGAGGATAAGTGGGAGAAAAGCAGGGCTGCGAACGTTGGGCAGCTACCTTGCTAACTCCGATGACTCTGCCATTAAGAAATTAAAACCCACTACCGGGTCAGATATACTGAATATGCATGCAAGGTGCAGGGAGTAATATGAGTACGTCAACTCAGTAAGTAATAAAAGTAAATGAAAGTTGAGCAGTAAGAAAATATGTAAACCACGTTATAATGCTATAGCAAATACAATACATTTCCAAAACAGTGCGGAAATCATTTATTTCATAAATCAAACTCAGCTTCATTGAAAAACCTTTTAAAACATCTTTCAATAGTTTCAAAAGAGTGATAAAAATAGTGATTAAAAATGATAGAAATGTAATAGCCCCTTAGGCAAATCATGAATCATCATCCACCCCTCGAGCATAATATCAAACAACAACAACCCTTCGGGTTACCTCATAATCACTCGTAATCAGCCCATCGGGCATAACATGAATCAAGAACCGCCCCTTGGGTAATAATATGAAAAACAACAGCCCATCGGGCTACATCACATCACTCACACTGGATACCCGCACTCACTGGGGGTGTACAGACTCCGGGAGGGGCTCTTTACAGCCCAAGCACTATCACAAGCCATCTCGTGGCATAATTAAATAGGCCCTCGGCCTTAAAACAATCACAGGACACCTCGTGGCATAATCAAATAGGCCCTCGGCCTCATAACAATCACAAGCCATCTCATCTCGTGGCATAGTAAATCAGGCGCTCGGTCTTTCACATATCACAATTTAATACCACATATTGCGGCGCGCAACCCGATCCTATGACATCCCCACAACACAGGCGCTCGGCCTCACTCAGTCAGATCTCACTCAAACCCCTCGGGCTAATAGTAAAAAATGTACTTGGCTCAAAATCATTTTTGAAATCAAAAGAAATAAATAAAATCTGAGTTATGAAACTAGTGAAAGCATAGCATGACTGAGTGTAAGTATTATCAAAAATAGTGAGGAATAGGTAGTGAAAAGCCACGAAGGGTCCAAACAGTCGGCACAAGGCCGAAATACGACATTTAGCCCCAAACATAATAATACTTTCAAAAATATAATAATATCAAATAGTTTCCAAGTAAATACGCGACTTAATAGCCGTACGGGATGGACCAAGTCATAATCTCCAATAGTGCACGACCCTACGCTCATCACCTAGCATGTGCGTCACCTCAAAATAGCACAACGATGTGAAATTCGGGGTTTCATACCCACAGGACAATATTACAATCATTACTTACCTCAATCCGGTCCAAACTCTAGCCCGCGATGCCTTTGCCTCTCGAATCAGCCTCAACTCGCATCGAATCTACCCAAAATCAACATCATAATATTAGAATATGCTAAGGGGACAAAGCCCATGCGAAAATAATCAAATTTCCTCAAGAAACCCGAAATCGGCCAAACCCGAACCCCGGGCCCACGTCTCGGAATCCAACAAAATTAACATCAATGGAATTCTTATCCTCCCACGAGTTCATGCATACTAAATTACAAAATCCAACCACAAATAACCCCTCAAATCCCAAATTTTAGGTTTCCAGTTACAAGCCCTAGTTCTTCAATTTCAACCACTAATTTTCCATAAATTACAAGCCTAATCCGTGAAATAACACCATAGAAATGAGTTTTATTTTCAAAAATCTTACCTCAATGAAGATCCCTTGAATTCTCTCTTCAAAATTTCCCAAAAAGCTCCAAAATGGTGAAATAACCAAAGATTCACGAAGGAAACCTTTTATACTTTATGTCCCAGGCTTTTTGCACTTGCGGTCCCTACACCGCACCTGCAGTACCGCATTAGTGGCCAAAGCACAGCATCTACGGTTTTCACTTAAAACCAAAATTCCACACATGCGCCTCACACTCCGCACCTGCGGTCTCGCAGGTGCGACCAGTCATCCGCACCTATGCTTCAGCCCTTCCTTCCAACTTCCACATCTGCGGCTACACTTCCACTTCTGCGGTCCCATACTTGCGGTTCCCAAGCCGCATGTGTCATGCCCCACCTCGGAGGCGCGACCGGCGCTCAATCAAGTAAACCCGACTGAGCAAGCCTTACCGAACACTTTCTACCCCAAATCAATATGAATACGAAACCCATGCCTTTGATTGATTTAGACAAGAATACATGGTGCATACTACAGCATTGGTTCATTTCATATCACAAAGATTTACCGTACATAAGCTAGCTTCAAGGATTCTATTAGAGTTACAGTTCATGGAGATCACAAGTTTAGGATTACAACATATATATAATGGACTCCCCGAACACCCGTACATAACCCACACTAGTGTCTTTAGAGCCTCTAAGGATACAACAGATAAGCATAACTATGCCGGCAACAAGGCCCCGGCTATACCTCAAAAGTGGAAAGCTGTAATAACAAA
>MU674423.1:0-40764 GCA_026770625.1 Nicotiana glauca
CCACGGAATCCGGGAATGCCTAACACCTTCTCCCGGGTTAACAGAATTCCTTATTCGGATTTCTAGTTCGCGGACAGTTAACAGAGTCAATATTTTCCTCGATTCGGGATTCAATCGGTGACTTGGGACACCATTAATCTTCCAAGTGGCGACTCTGAAATAAAAATAATAAATCTCATTCCGATTGTCCTTTAAATGGAAAAACTCCTTTTATTATACCCTTCACGGGGTGTAGTAGCGGAAAAAAGAGGTGTGACAAGTATTACTGCCGTTTTGCACGATCAGTAGCGCGGTCAGGTCTTCAGATGCACGGACGCGCTCGAGGGGGGTCGTTTTAAAGCCATATTTCATCCCCCACAGCTCAAAAATATAAAAACTTGCTCTAGAAAGGTGAACTCTCAAAAACCTAACTCTTTAAGAGTCCTTCCACAACCCAAGGTAAGTTCTAATGGTGATTCTAAGTTAATTTTAATTTTTCAATATCTTATTAACATGGGTAAACCCTCCATATCATTAGATATTCGATTGGGACATCATTGTTGAGAGAAGGAAGTCTAGAACTCGAATTCAAAGGGTTGGAACTTCAAAAAGGTAATGTCTTCACCCTCTAATTGATTCTAGTATTGTTTTAATGATTATAAACTCTAGTTCATGAGATATGAGTTGATGGGTTTGACAGAAAAGCATGAACGATTATAGGTTTGGGGTGTTGATTGTTGATTATTGGTTAAGGGTGTTGTTTACCTTATGGGTGATAAAGAATGATGTTGATTGTAACAATTTAAGACTTTAGAATTTATCCAGGAGCAAGAGAATCGTCTATTGGGTGTAGAGACACCATTAATAAGGACTATGAAGATTTATGTCACCAAGTGTTTGAGAAAATGCTTAAGTGACCAAAACATGAGAATTATTGCTAATATGGAATCCCTTTGACATGTATTGATATATACTAAAGTTGAAAGGGTTGGCAAATGTTTTATTACGCTCAAGAGTAGGAAGTAAAGGTATGTGAGGCTAACTCTCTATGTTTGGAAATTTTAATGATTCTTCATACAATATGTTCCTTTTACGACTTTACCAATTGCCTCAGAAATATAGTTAAGCCTAGTTAGTTGAATAGTTACAGAACTTCTATTCTCTAGCTTCATAACTTGCTCATGACTTTCATTCTGAACGTTGTGAACTCAGTGCGTATTCACTATTTAGACTCGGGTTTGATGCCTCCGATCTCAGTATAGATTACTGTATGTCATAAACAGTTGAAGTTTCAGTATTCATAATCAGTTCAAGAATACATGTCTCAGTCTAGTTCTATTTAGTATTCTTGCAAAATGATTCTCAGTTCCTAATTTTAAATTCCTGAATGTGGAACACCTGTATTTGGGTCTGAGGCTGTAGTTTATATGATTCGTGTATACTTGGGCCTGAGGCCGTAGTTTATTCTTTATGCATGTTTGGTACAGAGGTCGTAGTTTATACGTTATGAATTTTTGGGTCTGAGGCCGTAGTTATGTATATGTATAATTGGGCATGAGGCCATAGCTTGTGCATATATATATTGGGCCCGAGGTCGTAGCTTATTCGGATAAACAGGTTGTTCATCATTCAGAAGAGGGAGTATTCATATCCTTACATCCTTGTTTAGTTTAATTATTAGTTATCAGTCAGTTATCAGTTACCCATTATCATTTCAGTTTCAATTTCAATAGTTATTGTTATACCCCATTTTAACACGGGTCAAACTAGAGTATAACATATTGGTAATTCTGAGGTTTAATTAAAGAGAGTCGCCACCTAATTATTTTCGAGGTGAATTAGGACACCAATTTTAGCTAAGTAATATTTAAAGTTAACTCTGTTTTATGATCCGCTTAACCTTAAAAATTCTAGGTAAGGGTTCTAGATTATCTCAAAAGAAAGGGGTAAGGCACCTTATAAGATCCATTAAAAATGGTTAACCGGCCAAACTTAGGTTAATTGATTTTAAAATTAAGTAGTAACTTGTGTGCGCATTAAAAATATATTGATTTAGAAAATACATGTACAGTAATGTCATGAAGAGAATTGAGTCACTTTAGAATTGTATAAATTCATAATTGAGACAGAAAATTGCTTTCAAGCATTTCAAACTCAAACAAATAAATAGTTTGGACTTTAGCTCTTACAATCTAGGAAAAGCTTTTCTATATGAAACTACAAAAAAAGAGTATATCCTTGAAGTAACTTAATTTTAAAAAGTGAGCTGAAATGCAACGCTTGATTGGAATACTTCTTGTCTTTCAAAAAAACTAGTTAGTTATACTTGCTATTTATGAAGAAAACTCCAACTTAACAATATTGGAAACAAATTTGACGACAATCTCTTAAAGTATCACTTTAACAAATTGACCTTACTTGAAAGAGTGTTAGGAGTATAGACACGCTAGTGACAACTAGGTGGAAAGTTATTACTGATTTTAAACTTCTTATTCTAACTGCCATGTCATGTGAGATAATATTAAGCACGAGATAAGGAACCTAGATGATTAAATCCCAAAATTGAGATAAACACCAATCACACATAAATCAACAACAGTAAAAGATTAGGTACAATAAATAATAAAAGAGAATAAGAACGCCATAGGCGCCCCAAGCATTTTGCTTGTTTTCTTGTTATTTGGTACATCTATGGAATATGGTATGTGATGACTCCATGCTCCGGTAGGGTAGCGTTGAGTCTCTATGAGACTCTATTACGAGAGTCTCGAATTAAAACTCCATTTGCTCCAAAGTGTACATGAAAAGAAAAAGAAAAGAGATAAGTAAAAGGATATCTCATTCTTTATTAAGTAAACATGAGAATAAAGAAGACAACAAGAACATAAGGTATGCAACATCTATAATATAAGTAGAATTGACATATTAACAGATTCATATCCTGGCAAGTTACATCTAGACATAAACAGAAACTCCCATCTCATATTTTCAGCATTAGGATTAAATGGTTGCTAGTTAAATTAAAGGCATGCTTCACTCAAGTGAAAGTAGACAAAAATCAACCACTTCAAAACACACCCAAGTTCTCAGCTAACTTTTGAGACCAACTACTCTTAAGCAAATATAAGATCCTAAGAATGGAGTGCGCAGCATATTATTATCAGAATATTTTTTTTTTCTTTCTTGTTATTACAGAAAAAACCCAAAATAGCATAGCTAGCACCTTATTAACAGAAAAATTATCAAATACATTCTTTTATTAAAGGTAAGTACTTAGATTCTCTGCTCAAGTTAAATCTCATAGGCCTTAGGATCAGAACAAATTTATTCTAACAGTACATACTAAAGCTACTTTAAAATTAACAAAATACACCAAACTTGCAAGGAAATCTATAAGCACACATCGTATTCATACTAACATGTGTTTTTATAAGCTATTTCATTAGAGTACTTTAAATTTTATAATTATGGCATCTAGTTTATATGAACAAGAAGAAAACCTACTGTCACTTGGCTTCATGAAAATATATATGCAGTAGCTATTAACATGTTTTTTATGGAACTGCTAAAGAAAAAATAAATCTAAAAAATTATGTATTTGGAAAATACAGAAATCATAGCTTTCCAATCAATAGAATCAAAACATGTAGGCCTAGTACCTCAGGCATAGCACTTGGTTAAAGAGGCTAAGTTCTAATTTCATGCCCTTAATTGAAGAGACAACAAATCTTACGAGCATGGTATTCAAAGAGAGAGCCATAATTTAGCAACTAATACATTAATCATCGAAAGTTTACACTCTTTTACAGTTAGAATACACACTTCCTTATGGGCATGATTTCTACACAGATGAATTCTACAACAATGCTTCTTTCATCGAAAATAGAACTGAAACATATATTTTCAAGTCATAACAAATATTAACTTCGAATCCGAAAAATAAGAAAGAGAACAGGAGGAAAAATCTTTAAAGTCACTGACCTTTTTGTGGGCAGCGAACGGGGCGTCATCAAGAAGATCTACTATCTCCGTCTTTCGTTCAACTCTTTTGGAAGATCGTCAAATGCCAACATAATATGAAAAGTTAGCTAAAGAGTACGGGTTAAGAGGGATAGAAAGGGCGGCCAACCTCCGAGTTCCCCCCAAAAGAGTTCTGGCATGCGAGTATTTATACAGATGAACACGAGCTAGGGTTTTCAAAAATCAAAATTTCGGATTTAAAATTGGTAAACATATCCGTTTGAATCCGAACGTTGGAGGCTTGGACGAACTTCATCTCCACGTGATGCTTTAGACCATACCCGAAATTGTGAGATTTGGACTGATTTCCTCCTGATTTTGAAATGACTTTCATGAAAATAGAAGAAAGAGGAGGATTGGGAAACGCCTGAAAATATGTACCGAGCTTACATTAAAATGGAGTTACCAGCATTGTCAAGGGAGATGGAAGTTTGGATTTTTGTGAAGAAGAGCTAAAGAGAAGTCAGGAGTAGCGATGGAATTTAGGTAAACTATTCAATATAATTAATTGGAGATATTTGGAATACTAAAATAGGGTAATTCTGGATTGGGCTAGTATAGTGGGTCATATTGGGCTAGTTTGGCTGAAATTTTGGGCCTAAAATAGTCCTCAAATTCCGGCAATTGCATCTATACCCGTTTTTTGTGCCACATTTTAACCTATGCCCCCTTTGAAAAAAAATTGCAAGCGTACCCGCTTTTTCGCATAACTTCAGCACACGGGGCTGAAGTAGCAAAGGCAATCACATAAAACTTCAGCATTTTAGTAGTCGGGCCTGAAGTTCAGCTCTAGAGCTGAAGTTTTTGTTTTGTAACTCGCGAACTTCAGCTCTAGACATAGACGGTTATTATGAATTAAACACGACTAATTTGTGTAGTAGTAATCAAGCCATTGAGAGAAAGCCTGAGGCAGGCCATAAGAACTATTCCCTTGACTAACAATGAAGCCGAGTATGAGGCTTTGATTACGGGACTTGAATTGGTCTAGGGACTAGACTCTAAGGTCATAGAAATCAAATATGATTCCCAAATTTGAAGTAAATTAGGTATCCGGGATCTTTGACACCAAAGACGAATGCATGCAACAATAGGTAGTGAAATTCCAAACTCTGCTCGCACAATTCTGGGAATGGTCAATCATCCACATCCCAAGGGAAGAAAATGCAGAAGTTGATGCGCTAGCCAACCTGGGCTTGTCCACATAGATAAAGGGATCCGACTCCAGTACGTTTATACAACTCATGCATTAGGTATTGGACATAGACGGTTATTATGAATTAAACACGACTAATTTGGTCTGGGACTGGAGAAATGAGATCATTGACTATGTAGAGCACGTCAAACAACCTGAAGATCACAAGGCATCTTGGGTGCTACGCACTAAAGCAGCCCGTTACTGCTTTAGGAGAGGCCAATTGTATCGAAAGTCTTTCCAAGTCCCTTTTTCCTGGTAAATAGGAGTCTCCAAGGATAATTAGGTCATAATATAAGTTCACGAAGGAATCTGCGAAAATCACTCGGTTGCGAACTCGTTGGTATTAAAGATAATTAGGGCAGGATACTACTGGCCCCAGATGGAACAATTCACTAAGTTATTTGTTCAGAAATGCGACAAGTGTCAATGTCATGCGCTGTTGGTACATCAGCCAGCAAAACTATTGCATTCAGTATTCTCGCCCTAACCAGGTCATCAAATAGGGGATGGACATAGTCGGTCCGCTGCCGCCGGCCCCTATAAGGTAAGATTTCTTTCGATTTTAACTGACTGCTTTTATAAACGGGTCAAAGCAGGTCCTTACCGGAAAATTGACAAGCACGAAGTAGTCGATTTCCTATGAGAGAACATAATTTGCAGGTTTGGAATACCAAAAGAGATAGCCTATGAAAACTATTTACAATTTATAGGCACGAAGGTCAAACAATTCCTTGAAGATTTGAAAATCAAAATAATCACATCTTCGCCATACACTCCAAGCGTAAATTGCCAAGACAAATCAAAAAACAAAGTGATTAATCAAAATTTTCAAAAAAATGACTGGAAGCAGCCAAAAGCAAATGGACCGAAAATTTACCAGAAGTGTTATGGGCATACCGAACGATGGCCAAGTCAAGCACGGGAGAGACATCTTTCTCTCTCGTATACAGAGCAGAAGCCTTGATCCCGGTAGAAGTTGGAGAACCTACCATGAGATTCTTCCGGAAGGACGAAGAAGAAAATAACAAAGTGCGTTGTTGGTCAAACTGGAGCTGCTCGACGAACGCAGGGACTTAGCACATATAAGGATGGTGTCCTAGAAACAAAAAATGGAAAGATACTATAATCGAAGAGCCAATATCTATTATTTCAAAGTAGGAGACTTGATTTTGAGAAAAGTAACTCAAAACATACGAAAGCTCAATGTAGGAAAGTTGGGTCCAACATGGGAAGGCCCCTACCGGGTTTCAGTTGTCACCGGGAAAGAATCATACGAATTGGAAAACCAAGACGGAATAAAATTTCCTAGCAAATGGAATGTGGCACACCTCAAAAGGTTTTTAACGAGGTAGCTATGAAAAGAATACTCAAAGGAAGCACCATCAGCAGAAATAAGACCTTTAAAAAACAAGGCATGGAAATAACAAACCACTTTGGGGTGGTTAGATAGTCTTTGGCTCGATAGCAAAGTTCCTAACGGAAACAAAGCTTGCTTTTAGTTCGAAAGTTATCTGACCATTCACGAGTGCCATTAGGGGTGGTTTGATAATCATTTTCTCAGTAGCAAAGTTCCTAACGGTAAATGAAGCTTGCTATCGGACCAAAGTTTTATCCAACCATCCAGTAATGGAATATTCAAAGGAGCAAGACTTCCAGGGTTCCAATTTGCATTCTTTCCATTCGAACACTAGGGGGTAATGATATAAGATTACAACACCTGATCTACATAGAAACCGGGACTATGAAACCTAGGAACAAAAAGATATAATTGGGATCGGGGATTGCGTGGCTAGCCCCGTAGAAACAAGTTGTATAAATTTGCCACAAGTAATGGCAATTTCTTTTCAGCACATCGAATGCTTATGTATTTTTGAAAATAGAAGGAATAAAGTAAAGTCCTTTTATTTTTATCTTGTTTCTTGTCCAAATAATTAATTAATTTTATCTTTGAAAGTTAATCAAGTTCTTCAAATGCTACTACCGGAATGAATAGGAGACATCCTCTACAAGACCACCCTAAACATAAGAGGGCACTCTCTTATGAAACCCACAGAGTAAAGGGTTGGTTTGGAAAGAATTTATGCCCAGAAACCAAACGGTATCAGGGGAAAATACACCTGAAGCCTTGTATAATTAGATGAAAAAAAGTAAACTTTGCACAGTTCTTAAACAAAAAGCATTGTTATATAACAAACATGCCAAACAGAACAAGTACAAAAATATGAAAAGAAAAACAAAGGGAGATGAAGCACCTGCAGAATAAGGCATGATTGGCGTGGAAGGATATGAAGTTTATGGTGTTGTGGGATGAGAAGCAGTTGCGACAAAGGTAGTGCTAGTTGTAGGTTGCTCATCAACCAAAGATAGAAGGGACCCGGTACTCAACCTCATAGCACCAGGAGCAGCAATTGGGATTGGAAAAGGAGAATTGACATTCTCCACTAGGTCATACTCTACCCAGAGTGCTTGAACATCGTCCTAGGTTGGTTTTATAAGCTCTTCATATTGAGCTGTATGTCGAGCTGATGAAGGTCGTTGTCTCCTCCATAAGGAAGCCCTTCATCACTAGCTTCCCCATCATTATCAATCACCAAAGTGACTGCAGCTAGCTCTGGCGTGACATTCTTCACCCTTTTATTTTTGCCCTCGGCCATAGAGGAACCCTGCCTTTTTTTATTGCTTGTTCTCTGGTCGGTGACTCTGGGAGGAAGCACATGCACTGGAAGTAGGTCCAATGGCACTTGTTCGGGTGAAGTCCTCATGCTGCAACCTCGTCATATCTATGGGATCGGCCAAAATGTCCTCATTGGGATGGTAACAGAGTCCTGCGGAAGACCTAAATTCAACGGAAAGAGAAGTTAGCCAGTTTTCTTACACGTGAGGTAAAAACAGATTAATTTGAGAATCAACTTACCATGATTTTTTGCCTTCCCCCCGTATTTATGGGCCAGCTCTTTTCACTGGCAGGTCTCAGGTGTGGTAATATCTAAAATCTTCTGGACCCACTGGTCCAATCCTTTAACCCTTGGTGGTGTTTACCAAGTTGCTAAATAGTGAAAAGAAAAGGATTAGTAACAACGTGAAACAATCTCTGATAAGGGAAAGGACAGATGTTAAACTTACGCGTACAAGTCCATGACTCGGGGAAAGATGGAGTTGAGACATGGAAGATGTCCTTGGTGGAAACTACAACGAAACGCTCCATCTACCCACGATCGTTGTCATCATCCACGTTGGTGAGCAAAACATGATGAATACGTTTGCTAAAGTTTATCACTCCACCGCAAATAATCTTAACGGAATAAAGATTCATCATGCGGCCCAAGGAGAGGTTTTCCCCCATCTCCTAGCATAGTCGTCGTAGCCAGGCTACTATCCGCACATAGAGGGGCTCACCTGTGCAAGCAGACTTGATACCGGTAGCAAAACACTAAAATTACGGTGTCAAGTCCGCCGCTCAATTAGAATGGACCCAAAGTGAAAGGGAACGTGTAAACATACGCAAAACCCTTATTTGGGAAGGTTACTCGCTCTGCCAGATCAGGAGCGACGATGTTGAAATCATGGCAGCCACATTCCTCATTCACAGCAGGAATTCTAGAAGGGCGGGTGCATGAAGGGTACACACCAACAACCCATGTGCGGGAGCTAGCAGAAGAAAAATGATCTTCAAAGCCTTCTGGGAATAATTGAGTTCATCGTAGGAGGGGCAACATCAATGGTGCTTTCTTCGTTTTTTGAATAGCTGAAGCGCTTGGATGAGAAGGCCATGGTTGCAGAAGGAAGTAAAAACTCTTTAAAGAGGAAGGTTAAGGAAGAGTGAAAGCAAGAAAGAGTTGAGTAAGAGAAATTGAGGGAGTTCGAAAGATTATAAAGTGTAAAAGAAGAAAAATAAGGCGTATAAGTAAAGGAATAAGGAGCTAAAATTGTGGCCACGTTTACCTCGAGAACGGGCAAAAGTATTACTAAATCGTGGAGTGAGGTGTGTTCGGGGCACTAAATGTAGAGAGATGTGCGTCTAATAGAAACCTTTCAGAGGAGATCATAAAATTTCCCGCCATGAAAGGTATCTTCACCAACTTTACGATGACACAAATATGTGCCACCGGAAAGCAGAGGGACTATCTGTATAGGGTAAAATTGGTTCATACTAAATACTCGTATAATAGAGCGTCACGTAGAACCGAAGACAGATGAAAAATAAGACAAAGTGAAAACCAAGACCAGGGGCAGCAGTCTCGATTGTCACCGTGATGATCCTGAAGGAAGTATTTCTGTCACCCGATAGCATTTAATGAAGAATATTCTGCAGTATTAAATACAAAATTTGTTATAGAGAATTTCGGCATTCATATTCTGCCATTACATATTCATCAATGGCCCACACAATTGTTATTTAAGAGGGGCTTGATCCTAGGACCTTGTTCCCTAGGTACAACTATAAATTGTGACTTTCACATCCATTGGAAGAGACACAAATTTTCTGACAAACTTATGCTATATACAATTGAAAAGGATAAATAATATAGTACTTTGTTTCATGTCATTGATATTTGTATTACTGGATTCGGAAGCTCTGTTCCTGGAACCAAGCTATCTACTACATTATCTCGATTTCGACACTAAGTCTTGCATTTTATTTAATTTATTTATCATTTTTGGATCAAATCGATTCTTTTGTCTATAAATCATGTTAAAAATTCAACTGCACCGTTTTACGGGTAAATAACACTATTCACTTTTTTCAATAGAACCAAGTCGGAAATTAGAGAACTAGAATACATTAAACTTGATAACTAGCTATGGATATTTTTTTTTTAAAGTAACGTGGATATACTGATCATGAATCGTTGATCAAGTCTAGTACAAATGAAACTTATAAGCTTTGACTTATATCAAATTTAAAAAAAAAATAGAAAAAAATAGAGGGAACCACACAATGATAAAACTAAGACGACAGTAGTGGTGATTCAAAGTAGTCAAAGTTGACTGTTTCAATCCCATTCAAGTTGAGATCAACAGTATCAAACTCCCGATTCCATGGATTTTTCAAGTCATTGCTATCAATAGATCTCAAGGCACGCCAAATCAAACTGCTACATTTGAAACCCGATCCAAATGCCATTTGCCAAATTCGATCATTTTTCTTGATCCTACCCTTAGCCTCTGCATAAGCAAGTTCATACCAAATTGAACTACTCGAAGTATTCCCAAATCGTCGCAACGTAATTTTTGAAGCTTCCATACTTTCATCACAAAACTTCAACATCTTTTGCAATTGGTTTAGAACTGGTAATCCTCCAACATGAGGCAAGAAATGATCAACCGATGCATTGAATTTTGGTACGTACTTTTTTACATTTCCAACCCCTAGAAATCGTCCTATAAGATTTTTAAAGAAAATGTATTTTTCTGAAAAGGGTAGGATTAAAGGACCTAATAAGGTAAGGTTGGTTTCTATAGCATTTGTTGCTGCAACCAAAAGATCTTTAGTTATGGAAACACCAATTAAACCTTGTTCATCTTCTTCTAGGAAAATTGATTTGTATGAACGATCTAAACTTGCGCCATGAGTATGAACATCATGAAGGAGTTCGTACTTGGAAAATTCCTTATCAAATGGTCGATTAGAGAGGAGAATTGCAGCTCCACCAACACGAAATGTGCAATTTGATATGAATTTGGACTCATCATTTCCCACGTAGATGCAGTCTGTAGTGTTCTCTGTACTCAATATTAAAGCACAGGTGTTTTCATGCACCTGTTTCCCATGTAAAATGAAAGTTGAATACCACTCCTAAATTAGTAAATAATTCTCCGAAACAAAGCACCGACAAAAAATAATGAACTTTAGTATTAGCATATTATATATGGGCATACTCATAGGGTTTAATTCAATTTATACAATATTAATTACTTATTTCCCTTTTTAGCCATAATGTTTAACACCCATACCTATAGAGAGCGGAACCACAATTTTAAGTTTATGCTTTCTCAACTTGTTATCGAACTGATAACTCATTTTTGTTATTGGATATTCACAACTATTTATATATATAATAAATTTTTTAATATAATTATACAATATATATATATAAGCAAAAGCTACTAGGTTAGTCCCAACCACTCCAATAATATGTTAATATTATTAAATGCATCTGTCACAATTTTAAATTTTTAAATTTTTATAACGTTTTTAACGATGAAACTAGCTAACTTTTCAATGACTACTTTTGCTACAATTATAATAATACTATACTTAAATTAACATCTTAATATTAAATTAACACTTTGGCAGTACTGCTTACCTGAAGAAGTTGGTTAGCAAGTCGAATGGCCAAGAGTCCAGCAGTGCAACCCATTCCAGTAAGATTATATGACAAAATGTTGTGTTTAAGGTTGTAACGATTAACAATGATGGACGATAAAGACGGCACAGGATGAAACACAGAGCAATTCACTATTAAGATGCCAATGTCCTTAGGTTGGACAAATTTAGTCTTTTCAAATAAATTGTCCAAAGATCCAAACATGACAAACTCAGACTCTTTTCTTGCTAAATCCATGCATGGATTTGGAGGATCTTTATGTAAAGCCTCTGGCAAATAGGTGTTATCACCTAAACCTACTTTGTCCATTGTCATCTTCATGTAATCCATCATTTCTTCAGAGTAATTTCCAAGAATTTTCACTCTTTCTGCTGTCATTATTTTTGTGCACATTTGTGAAATTGGGGGTTTTGAACATGCAAAATCTATCATAAAAACTTTTTTAGAACGCATTATTTGAATCAAACAACGCAGTACTCCCCATATGAAAATAAGCAACGCCCAGAAGAATATTGAGTTGACAACAAACATCTTGAGAGAAAATAAACTATGTTTTTGCTTTAATTTATTCTTGGGAATACTGAAGAAGGAGCGACGTCCCACGATTATATATAGGAAAGTGAGTGTCGATATTGCTTTCAAAGGGTAGAAATTGAAAGATCAATCTTTTTTACTGTACTCTGATGCTTCTTCACAAACTCAATTGTATTTCCAAAATACCGATTTTATCCTTAATTTTGTCCCCCTTGGTCGATATTTTTTGTTATACTTTTTTTAATATCATGATCTTTTTCTTAATCTATGCTATGAGTTTACCTATAGTAAAAAAAAAGTTGAAATTTAAAAAATGAAAAATGATAATCAACCATATATAATTTATTGAAATTGAATACCGAAAGAAATGGGTAAAATGAAATACTTTGAATAAAAGCCCTTGTTAATATCAATCAAATAAAAGGTAGCGCGGTAATATAATAATAATAATAATAATAATAATAATAATAATAATAATAATAATAATAATAGAGTTAGATTTTATGATAGACTAATGTTGGATGAGGAGTTTGATTTTTAAGACAAACTCGGGAGAGTAAAATGATTTTCACCCTTTCTTTATGGTTTAAATTTAACTATTTTTTGGCCACTCGTTGGAAATGTTTATTTACCCATAAAAGAAAAGAAAATAGTTAAAAGTTCAAGGAAATATATAAAAAGTCTTATGCTTGTATAAGTTCACATAAATATCTATATTATATATGGTATTAACAATCTGTTTGGCTAATTTATTTTATTTTTTTTTGCCAAAAGTGCTTTTTTGGCCAAAAGTTGAGATGATTGGCCAAGCTTTTGAAAGGAAAAAAAAAATTCTTTTGAGGAGAAGCAGAAGCAGTTTTGGAGAAGCTGAAAAAAGTAGTTTTCTCTCCAAAAGCACTTATGAGAAAAATACACTAAGAAGTTGCTTTCAAAAGCTTGGTCAAATATTAATTACTGCTCAAAAATGTTTTTGAAATTAATTAGCCAAACACAAATTGATTTCCACCAAAAATACTTTTTTTTTAAAATACTTTTGAAAAAAGCACTTCTAAAATAAACTGATTTTAGAAGTTTGGAGCTATAAATTATTAATTAAGATCACACTTCTAGTAGATATTGTTAACGTGGAGGGAATTCCGCTATTTATCCAAAATTGTGGGAGCAGCAATCTTGCTTAGTTTAAGTTTTATGCAATATAAAGAATACTCATACAATCGTGTCCAGAACCGTTAATACGGGTTTGGCCCATTGGGCCAGCCCAACTCAACCCGTAATTTAGCAGGGTTAGGCTAGAATTTGGAGCTTATTTAAGAACGAGGCTTTTAAGTTAGGACCAACTAAGCCCTTGGCCCGCGAGGTTTGACTGAGGCTGTACTGGCCGACCCGCGGACCTAATAAATACATATTTAAATATAAAAATATATGAAATCAAAATAATATGAAGAGTATCCCAAACTTAAAGTTGATTAAGCTCATCATATTAAAATTGGAAATTTTACCTGAGGATTTTATTTGCAGATAATACCTGCGGATTTTCATGGAAAATATTAAAAATCCTAAATTTAAAATATTTTTCTTGCAAAAAATAATTTCCTAGGATAATCCGTAGGTAACTTTGGTGCCATTATGCGCCAAAATACTACCTGAAAAATTATATGGAGATACTAATCGGCAAGTACATTTTCGTAAGTAAATTCGCAGGTAAATAGATAAAGAAAATGGGAAAAAATCCTATATTACTATGTAGAAAAATCCCCAGGTAACTCTACATGCAAATTTAGTTGGGAATATTTTCTTGGAGATTTGCTTATTTGGGGAATTACCTGGAGATATTATTGCTGCAAATTTTAGCTGGGGATAATTTTTTTGGTAGTTTTGTAACGACCCGACCGGTCGTTTTGAAAAATTAAGCACCATTTAGCGGCATAAGGTTTGGAACAGCTTCGGAATATGAGTATCGACTTGCGTGCATGGTGGAATTCGGCTTTCAGATGGTTTAGAGTCAAATTTAGAGAAGAAACCTTGTTTTGGAAGTTAGAACGGTGAAAAATTGACCTGAATTGGACTTTTAGGTAAACGACCTCGGAATGGGACATGGATGATCTCAACAGCTTCGTATGGTGATTTTGGACTTAGGTGCGTGCCCGGATTTAGATTTGGAGGTCCGTAGAGTAAGTTGAGGCATTTCGGCGAAAGTTGAAGTTGGAAAATGAAGAAGTTTGACCCATAGTTGACTTTTGGGATATCGGGGTCGGAATGCGATTCCGAGAATTGGAACGGCTCCGTTATATCATTTTGGACTTGTCTGCAAAATTTGGCGTCATTCCGAGTTGAATTGATAGGCTTCGGCATGAGATTCGTTATTTAAAGACTTGGAAGTTCATAGGCTTGATTTTTGGTTTGATTCGTCGTTTCGATGTTGTGTTATGTGATTTGGGACTTAAAGCGAGTCCGTGTTAGGTTATATGACTTGTGTGTGTGATTGGTTGAGGTCCCGGGGGCCTCGGGTGTGTTTCGGATGCTCAACAGGTAAATTTTGAAGTTAGAAGAAAATTGCAGCAGGCCTTCTGGTATTTCCGCTTCTGCCGCTTGGGAACCGCAGAAGCGGCTTGGTCACCGCAGTAGCGAAAAGTGGACGTTGGCTTGGGAACCGCATAAGCGGTGTAAGTTCCGCAGAAGCAAGCTCGCTTCTGCAATGGGTGGACCGCAGAAGCGGTTGGTCGGCTAATTAAGAGAAACCGCAGAAGAGGTTGGTTTTTCGCAAAAGCGGGACCGCAGAAGCGGTCCCTGGACCGCAATAGCGAAAATCACTTTATGAAATAGAATAATCCGAGGGTTTATTTCAAAAGATGGAAAACCAATTGGGAGCTCGGGAGAAGGCGATTTTGGGTGAAATTTGAAGAGAAGATCATTGGGTAATGTTTTCTTGACCCTATCTAGTTGTATTCCATTAATATATAGTTAAATCCACCTTTAGAATTCAAATTTAAGGTCAAAATTGGGGAAAATTGGATGAAATTTCTTAGGCTTAATTATCGTATTTTGAGTGGGCAATTGATCTCCGATTTGGGAGATTATTATATGGTTAGACTCGTGAGAGTGCGAGGGTTTTAAAAATATAAAAATTATTCGATTCCGAGGCGTTGGCATGAGGGGCGTTTTGGTAATTTTATCTAATTTCGCGCTTTAGCTTTGAATTAAATAATAGAATCAGTTGCTTGAGATGTTGACTACAATGTGTGATTTAATTGAATAGATTTGGGCCATTTGGAGTCGAGAACTCGTGGCAAGAACGTAGTTGCTAGTTGATTTTAGCCGGTTCGAGGTAAGTATCTTGCCTAACCTTGTGTGGGGGACTTTTCCTTAGGATTTGAGTCTTCTATGTTGACTGTATTCCTTGCACGCGAGGTGACGAGTGCGTTTACGGATTTATTTGGGGTAAATTGATCCTTTAGGCTATTAGATCCTTGTAATCACCGAATATGAAGTTGTACTTGAGCCGATTGGTGAAAAATCCGGTTTTACTTAAGTTGTTCACATTTAACTTTTTTTCTTATTTGCTTTATATTACTTGAAGCCTATAACTTGTGATAGACTAGGAAAGCATGTCTATCTGACATAATTGCCTAATTGCTAAGTTGTTTAATCGTACTACGTGAAGCATGCTAGGCGAGTTCTATCTGCTACTCTATTTTTCCTACTTATCCCTTGGTTTGTTTCTGGCTGTGATTGCGCATTTACATTGGGACTACGGGACGGCATCCCGGGAGATCCCCCTGCACTTTTATTTTGGGACTACGGGACGGTATCCCGGAAGATCCCCCTGCACTTTTATTTGGGACTACGGGACGGTATCCCGTGAGATCCCTCTGCACTTTTATTTTGGGACTACAGGACGGTATCCCGGGAGATCACCCTGTACTTTTATTTTGAGACTATGGGACGGTATCCCGGGAGATCCCTTGCACATAAATGATTGGACTACGGGACGGTATCCCGGGAGATCCTTTGATACTGGTACGAGAGCTGGACTACGGGACGGTATCCCGGGAGATCCTTTGATACTGGTACGAGAGCTGGACTACGGGACGGTATCCTGGGAGATCCATTGGACAGTTAAGGAGAGGGCTACAGAACGGTAACCTGGGAGACCCTCATTGGTGTTTGAGATTGAGTTGTGGTTACCCTATATTTCTGCTTTATCCTGTAGTTATTATTGTTTCGTTGATTTGCCTTATTACACTGCTGTGTTTATTATTCTTGTTAGATTTCCACCCTGTTTATTATTGCTGCTATGATGCACGAGGTTTCTGCCGTACGGTTGTAGTTGAAAGGTTGCACGAGGTCTTTGCCGTGTTATTGTTGTGTTGATATTTTGCATATGCGGCGTAATAAGGCGGGATATGTTATATGCTTATATGTGGGTTGCGCATGTGGCGAAATAAGGTGGGAACATTGTTATACACGTGTGGAGAAATAAGGCGGTGCCTTTTATATTATTTATTACACACGTGGCGAAATAAGATGGGCTATGTCAGGGATTGATTGTATAGGAGTTGTGACGGCCTGTTGAGGCATTCCTATTTGTTTCTATTGTGATTGTGGATTGTTTAACTGTATGAAAGTTACCGCTTGGGAGTTGTGAGGGAACATCATACGCGCGGTCCGTCCTACTTTTCATGTTTGCTGGTTGGTAGAATTTTGTTAGAAACATTTGCACAAGCATACACGTAGCTGAGCACTCCTATTAGAGATGAATTCCTCCTGATTTCTCTTAGGGTGGAGGTACGCCCTCGCTTATCCATTATATTTGGGAGAGTGCCCTAGTTAGCCAGTTAGTTGTCGATATGACCATGAGATTGATGGGGCACATGATACCAATTGTTAGATTTCAGAAGCTGGGTCTTCGCGAGTTATGGTTAGTCCGAGACTTGGTGAAATTGTGGAAAGAGTAGGATAAGACCTTCTGTGAACATCATTGTATGATATGAATTATTGACTTGTTTCTTTTCTTTGCTGTGTTCTGACCTTAGGATTTGGGTTGTGATTCTGCCGTCGTTTTGTTTCATCGTTTATTATGTTCTTGTTGTTAATTGTTGTATTTATCCCTTATTGTGAATTGTAGAATTTTTGGTCGTTCATGCATTCTTTACATATTCATATGTCGTTACCATTATTCCTATGATTATACTGTTTATCGACCGGTAGGTGCCTTGACTGTTCCTCATCACTACCCCCCCGAGGTTAGTCTTGGTACTTACTGGGCACCGCCGTGGTATGCTCATACTACTCTTCTGCACATTTTTTTTGTGCAGATATAGGTACTCCCGTTCAGTTCTGTCAGCCTTGGAAGGAGGCGTATTGGTAGAGACTTCAAGGTATATCTGCTACGTTCGCAGACAGAGGAGTCCCTTTTCAGCTTTTCTGTAATAAGTATAGTTCTTCCAGTATTTTCTCCTTTGTATAGATATTTTTGAGTCAGAGCCTCTTATGTATCCGTTAGCTTGTGATTTGTGAGTTTTCGGGTTTTGGAGAGTTTTGTTAGCTTTGAGGATTGTTGTGGTATGTGTTGAGCGGCACCGTAAACCCTGTTTATTTTACCAGTTCAGTTGTATTTATTTTCTTCTGTAAATTTTGATTTATCTTCTGCATTGTTAGGCTTACCTAGTCATAGGGACTAGGTGTCATCACGACATGTTCATGGAGGGTGAACTGGGGTCGTGACAAATTTACTTGAGGATTCTTTTAGCTGTGGAATTACCTGGGGATGTTATTGTTGTAGATTTAGTTAGGGATATTTTCTTGGGATTTACTTAGAAAATTTCTTACTTGGGAAATTACCGATAGATTACGTTGATGTCAATTTAGTTAGAATTTTTTTGATGGGGAATTACTTATTTGGGAAAATTATATGGGTGTTTTACTATTTTAATTTTTGCAAGAAATTATTCTTGATAACATAGCTTGGGATTTACCTAGAAATTTTATTTCCTAAGAAATTAACTAGAGATTATTTGTGTGATTTTAGGCGGGAATCTTTTTTGGAAATTTACTTGAGTATTTGATAATATGATTTTTATTGAGGATTTGTTCTTATGATTTAGATAGAAATTTTATTGTTGTTGTCTTAGTTGGATATATAATCTTGAGATTTTATGTGAACATTTTATAGCAACATATTTAAGTTTGAAATTTAAAAAAAAAATATCTATAGGAATTAATTTTATCTATTTTACATTTTATTGGTAAATAAAAATATTGAAACTATATAAAATTTAATGATGTATATATATGTGTGGATTGAACATTATAAGTCATTAAGCATAACATAGTCAGTTATTATTTTTTTATAACAATTTCACTAACAAAATAATTATCACACGACTAGTTATTTAAAAAATTAAAATTTAATATGGTTGATATAAAATAATAAAGCTAAGATACGACTACATTTGATATATTTCTGCTAATGTCATCAAAAAATATATTGAATTTAAGTATATAACTAAATGATTGAAAAATATTTAACTTTAATTTTTAAGCAGAAAAAAATTATGTTACAGTTATAAAAATGAACTAATTTTTATTACCTTTCTATCTAATTTATGTTATTTTTCACATTTATTAAATAAGATAAAATTTAATTATAGTACGAATAAAACAATATAGTTTGAGATTGTCAATATTGAAACTTAATATCGAGTGATCTTATGATTCAACTTTATGACATCATCACTTTGATTAAATCGTACCATTATTAAAATAACTTAATCTTGCAAACTTTATTAGGATTAGCGAAATAATTTTTACTAATTATCACGTACAATGTATTTAAGTCATGTTAACTAATTTCTTTATAAAAAAATTAATTATGTTATTTAAAGAATTTAAATGAAATTTTAAAAAAAATTAAGAATATATTAAAATTAAAAGTAATATAAAAGTAATTTGCTATTACTTGAAAAAGAGTGTTTCATTTGATTTATGAATCCTTAATTAATGTATCATTCTATAAAACAAATAATAATAATAATTAGTAGGTAGAGAGTGCTATATTCGGAATTGGCAAGTGAATTGTTGTCCCACATCGGTCAATAACTGTAAAGGTGTCCACTTTGTTAGAAGAACATAGTAAAATAGTGAAATTTCTCTCTCTAGTCTGAGGCGACCGGCGTAGGTTAAGCTAATCTTCGCCGTCAGCGGCGGTCATGGCTAGAGGACGAGGAAGGCCAAAAAAATAAGCAGTAGTTATAGTAGGAAGCTCAGTCAGTGCCTAGGGTTATAGCAGAAACACTAGAAAATGGAAGCAAACAGAGAGTAGTTACTCCATTACCAAATCAATTTCCACCCCTATCTCCACTACTATCAGGGAAATCGACTGTTGGATCAAGGAAATTGACCCTAAGTGAACCTCCAAAGACGCAATTATCAGGACTTATGGAAGAACAGACAGCAATACCTACCATGCACCCAAGAGCGAAACAAGTCAATGAAACAGTAAAGGACCAGGAGACAGGCAAATAATGGTCTGGGCTATTCAATCGCAATCAAGCGGCAAATAACGGTATGTCACTTGATTACATACCTCCTGAGTTAGTTGATGGAAATGTCATGGTCAAGCTGGATAAGGATGAGACGAATAGGGAAGCTGATAAATGGAAAGCAGCACTAGTAGTATATGTGGTAAGGGAAACACCAGGGTATAACTATATGAGGAGATTTATAACTCAAAACTGGAATATGGTGGCTGAACCGGAAGTGTATTATCATGAGGATGGATATTACTTAGTAAAATTCTAATCGATTGCAGATCTGCAGGAAGTTCAATATGCTAGGCTGTATAGCATTAACAATAAGCCGATGATTATAAAATAATGGCTCCCTGAATTTGATTTTAATGATGAATTCTTAACTGAATTGCCTTTGTGGGTGAAATTTCCAAGCTTGCCAATGAATTGCTGGAGCAGAGATTCACTAAGCAGGATTGCTAGTGCAATTGGAGTGCCAAAATACGCTGATGAATGTACTACAAAACAAACTAGAGTTTTTTTTGCAAGGATGTTAATAGAGGTTAATATTACTAAACCTCTACCAAATGAAGTTACTGTTACAGATCCAACAGGAAGAACATTTCAGCAAATGGTGATTTTTAAGTGGAAACCGAACTATTGTCATGAATGCCTAATGATTGGATATAACTGTGCAAAGAAGATCCAAAGGGGAAATGAACAAAAGGGCAACAGATTTGAGAAGAAGAAACAAGTCCCTACAAGAATGACACAGACATGGATTCCAAAAGAAGACAAGAGGAAAGTAGATGCCAACAATGTTGACAAGCAGAATCCCCAAACTGAGGAAGCACACCAGCAAATCCAAATAACAACAACAATTGCAGAGACAGAGAAAGTGGATCCAAAATCCAAAGAAAAGAGATTTCTAAAGGGAAAGAAGGATAAAGAAATTAATGGGAGACCAGTTGGGAGTTTGGTTCAAACAACTATTCCACTAAGGAATGACTTTGATCTATTGCATAGGGATGAGGAAGTGATGATAAAACTCCTACCTAGTGATATAGGAGGAGGTTTCATATATCATCATCAACGACCTGGTTAACATGGAACATGAGGGGGCTGAGTAAGAGATACAAGCAGAAAGAATTAGCTAAATATCTCAAAGAGAATAAAATCAAATTAGCAGGTCTAGTGGAAACAAGGGTGAAAGAGCATAGAGCAATGAGTATTCATAGTAAAATAGTAACAGGATGGGGTTTTGAAAATAACTATAGCTTTGCACAAAATGGAAGAATTTGGATAACATGGGATACTAATGCATATACAGTTGATATCCTAAGAAAGGAAGCACAACTCATACATTGTGCAGTACTGAGCAGAAATCAGCAGATTGATTGTATTAGACCATAGTTTATGGTTTTAATACACTGGAGCATAGAAAAGAGTTATGGGATCAACTGGGAAATCTTGCCCAAACTGTAAGCAAACCTTGGATTATTTGGAGGAATTTCAATGCCATCATAAGTCCACAAGATAGACTAAAAGGAGCACCAGTCACAGGACATGAAGTAAAAGATGTTACTGAATGCATACAACAACTGATGATAAATGAATTACCATGGAAGGGTGACTATTATACATGGACAAACAAGCAGCAAGGAAGTGACAGAATCTGGAGCAGGATAGAAAGAGCATTTGGCAATACAGAATGGATGCTGCAATATGGGCATTTGATAACTGAATATAAACTCCCTCATATTTCTTATCATTGTACAATGATGATCAACATAAATATGAAGGAAACAAGAGTTAAGGCAGCTTTCAAGTTCTTTAATGTCTGGGAAACTCATAAAGATTTCTTACAACAGGTGGAGGAAGAATGGAAACAAAGATACTACCCATACAAGATGAGGAACTTTTGGGCTAAGTAGAAGTCACTAAGAAAAAAAGCTAAGAAAATTAAATGAGGTGGAGTTCAAGGGTATAGCAACAAGAATTAATCAAGCCAGAAAAGACCTTGAAGAGATACAACACAGTTTAATACAACAATACACAGAAGAACAAGCAAGAGAAGAAAAGAAGGTAATAAGCCAACTTGAACAATGGTCATTGGTAGAAGAAAGTGCACTCCAACAGAAGGCAAGAGCAAAGTGGATTTAATTGGGAGATGCAAATACAAGTTACTTCTCAGATGTAATAGAAGACAGGAAACAGAGGAAACAAATCATGGAGTTAACTACACAAGAGGGTGGGAAACTAACTGATCCTGCAGATATCAAATAGGAAATAACACAATTTTACAAGTCACTTATGGGGACAGCTTTACAGAGTGTTACAACAGTCAGCACAATAGTTATGATAATAGGAAAAGTGTTGAACCACGATCAACAAATGCAATTATGTGAGGAAGTAACAGAGAAGGAGATCTAACAAGGACTTCAAGCAATAGGTGATGAAAAGGCTCCAAGGGTAGATGGATACAATGCAGTATTCTACAAAAAAGCAGGGCTAGTTATTCACACAAAATTCATAGAAGAAGTTCATGAGTTCTTCTCAACAGGGAAAATGTTTAAGGGGATTAACTGTACAGCAGTTACCTTCATCCCAAAAGTTGATAATCCAGCCACAATAAGGAGTATAGACCCATTCCTTGCTGCACCATTTTATACAAAGTTATAGCAAAGATTTTAGCTAACAGAATTCAAAAGGTGATTGCTTCCATAATTACTGAAACTCAGTCAGGATTCATCCCAAGAAGAAAGGTAGCAGACAATGTGATAATGGCGCATGAGTTGGTTAAAGCCTATACAAGAAAGCATATATCTCCCAGGTGTATGGTTAAAGTTGATATACAAAAGGCATATAATATAGTTGACTGGAGGTTTCTGAAACAAATGCTAACAGAACTAAAATTTCCTCAAAAATTTGTCAATTGGGTGATGGAATTTGTTACTACAGTGAATTACTCCATCATGATAAATGGTGAACCTACCCCACCCTTTGATGCTTCTAGAGGCCTTCGCCAAGGAGACCCAATGTCACCCTTCTTATTTGTTGTGGTTATGGAGTATCTAAGCAGGAACCTTGATGAATTGAAGGAGGAGAAGCACTTCAAATTCCACCCTAACTGCTCCAAACTTAACATCACTCATCTGTGTTTTGCAGATGACATTTTAATGTTTGCTAGGGGGAAGCAATCTCAGTCCAATTACTGCAGGAAAAATCCATGATCTTTACATAAGCTTCAGGATTAAATGCAAATCTATCCAAGAGTGCCATATACTATGGAGGAGTTTCAGAGATGCACAAACAAGAAATGCAACAAGCTTTAGGCTACAAAGAAGGAGAACTGCCAGTCAAGTATTTTAGGGATTCCATTAGCCACTAGAAAATTAAAACTGGTGGAATGGCAGCCCTTTAATCACCAAAATCACAGCAAGAATATCATCATGGACTGCAAAGAAACTATCATATGCATGGAGAGTGCAATTGGTTAAATCAGTAGTATTTGGTATTCAATCATATTGGGCACAATTATTCATTATCTTTGCTAAGGTGATGAAAGAAATTGAAGGGTATTGTAGAAGTTACATCTGGTCAGGATCAAATGAAATCACTAAGAAAGCCTTGGTAGCTTGGAGCAGGATGTGCTTGCCTAAAACAGCAGGAGGTTTGAATCTAACTAACCTCAAACTGTGGAACAAAGATGAAATCAGTAAAACTTGCTGGGATCTGAAGAACAAAAAAAAATTCTATGAATATCATCATGGACTGCAAAAAAACTTGCTCATAGTCTGAAGATCAAACACTGGAGACTATGAGCATTCCCTTACAAGCTAGTTGGATGGTCAAGAAGATACTCAAGGCACGAGAGAACTTAAGACATGTAACACCAAAAGATATGAAGAACAAAAGTATAATCAGAAGCATCTATCTGAAAATGATTGGGGAGCTGCCTAAAGTAACATGGAAGAATCTCATGTGTAACAATGAAGCAAGGCCAAAAGCATTATTCATCACTTGGTTGCAGCAGCAGAACAGACTTCTAACAGTTGCAAGACTAGAAGCATGGGGAATTCAAGTGGATAGTTGTTGTGTCATGTGCAAAACAGTAGCAGAAACAAGAGATCACCTATTTGTTGAGTGCCCAACAGGAAGACATATATGGCAGAAGATTATGCAATGGAAACAGATCGCTTGGAGAAATTTGACAACATGGAATCAAATGCAGGAATGGATAGAACAGAACATCAAAGGGAAATCTACCAGAGCAAGAATAATTAAACTGATATACACTGAATATGTGTATGCAATATGGATGGAAAGAAACAAAAGAATTTTTGAGCAAAAGGTAACTACAGTGGATACAATATCTAGAGAGATTGCATATATTTGTCATGTTCGAGCTAGTAATACTACTAAGGGGATATTGCAATGCTGTAAATTTCCTAGGTAGTTAGAGCTCATAGTGAGATGTGTAAATAGGAGGTTATTGAGAGACTGATGTAAAGAGAAAATCAGACTATGTATAAAGTCTGATTGATTTATAAATACCTTTGATTATTAATGAAATCTTTAATTACCAAAAAAAAAAGGTGTCCACTTTATAAGCTTAGTTTGTTGGAGCTGATATGCACTAGTAATGGGCTTTGCTAGCAGGTAGCTAGTAAATAATTGAACAAAAGTTATGGGCGGTGGGTTACAATTATACTAGAATAGTGCGTCCCAAGTCCTAAACTTGGGTTGGGAGATAATTGGTTTAATAAATTAAAAAGAATGCATTTGGTGCAATATAGTGTCCCAAGACCTAAACTTGGGTTGGGAGAGGCCATATATAGTGTACAAAAAATAAAATATGTGGTAGAGTTGACTATATAAAAATGTATAAAAATAATGTTGTAGTAATTTAAAAAGTTTATCTAAAAATTTCTACATGTTAAAATAATGTTGTAGTAATTTAAAAAATTTATCTAAAAATGTTTACATGCTCTTGGGAATTTTTATGGGTAGGGATGTGCATTCGAATCGGTTTATCGATAAATCGAATCGATTATTTGTTATCGGTTTATTGATATCGATTTCGATTTCAAAATTTTCCTTATCCAGTTATCGATTTCGATTTCGATTTTGTCCTCTTCGGTTATCGTATTATCGATAAACCGATAAGATATACTAAAAAGACAAAATATTTTATTTTTTTTAATTTTTTTACCCTTATTTTATAATACCCTTTCCTTTACCCTAAGTCCCTAACCCTATTATTTCCTCTACCACATTTAAGGAATGATCATATTTAAAGCTCAAGGGAATGAAGTTCAAATTAATAGAAAATAAAATTAGCCGTGATGATGTATTTTGTTTTGTTTTTTTATATCGTTGGAGTGTTGGTGGCATACGTTTGATCCCTTACTTTAGTTTCGTTGCATGTGCTTGTTGACACAATTTTTATGTTATAAACGGTGTTCATCTTATTTTAGCTTCTTTTTGTCCATATTAGTTAGGCGTGTTTATAGAAATATACTTTCCGTGGAATCCCGCAAATTTTCTTATTGGTGTAATCGATAACCGAATCGATAAGCCCCAAAAATCGATAAATCGAAATCGAAAACTTAATTACTGAAACGATAACGATAGACATATGTACAATAAATCACATGTAACCGTTTGTAATTTTCTTACATAATCCCCAATAAAATCCTCATGTAATACGTGATTTTCTTATAGTGTAGCCTAGCTCAGCCCATCCCGGCCCATCCCGTCAACTGCTAAAGTCCACATGTATTGGGCTGAGTTAGTCTGACCCCGTCCATATTGACATTCTAATCGTGAAAAATAAATCACATGTAATAGTTTGTAATATTAAGCATTAAAACTAAAAAAATTAATAAGTCACTTGCTGCACGATATTGGATGAAGTTGCAAGTGATAAAAATTCACGGTACTGTTAATATATGTACCTTAAAATCATGGCTATAATAAGGTATGTTCAGCTTATGGGACCATATTGAAGACACTGTACCTCAATTTTGTCAAACAACTATCTCGTGTGTATGTTTCTGCATGTGAAATTAATTGTAACTCCTGCCAAAGTTGGCTACATTTAGGAGCCACCGTTTTCAGAGGTAGTTGTTGAGGTTGGCAACATATTCACGTGAACCAAATGGTTTTTACTCCTGATCCAACGTAGAGTTGTTGAGTTCAACTCACTACTTTTGACACAGAGCATAAATTTATATGTAACAATCACAAAAATTATAATTATAGTAAATATGAACACATAACTTTATAATATAATGGGTTCAATACTAAAAACTTTAAATGTTGAACCTTTAGAATTAAATTTCTAGATCAGCCCCTGTCCGATCATATACATACATATATTAAGCAATTCACTAGAAATTTCATATATATATATATGAGTGTGAGCACAGTTATTATTGTAACTTAAGGTTATTGTTGGGACTCATAAACTCCAAATTCTAAGAACCTATTTCACTGTTTTCCATCAACGTAAAGAGTTATGACGTAGTAATTGAACCAGCTGTCTGAGGAACTAAAATGACAAAGAAAAATCTTCTAAAGATTCAGAATATGGAAGAGGCCTCAACAAAGAAAGAAGGACTACGATCTTTAACTGCACTGGAAAAAAACCAAAGGGCATGGGGGTAGTGAAGCCAATGTGTTAAGGAAAAAATACTTTAATACATGTTCCATGTTTGGAAAATTTTTATTCATGGACCACGTCTTAGAATCCTGGTGGACCATGCCCGTTAGTTGTTGGAACATTGAAACCATCAATTTCTTAACGAAAAAGGGTTCAAAATACCTCTAAATTATTGAGAAAGGTCTAAAAATACTTTTTATCCACTTATTAAGCTAAAAATACTCCTCCATCCACTTTTTGGTTCACTTATGCCCTTAGATCGTTATGTCAATGCTAAATTAAAGCATTGTCCAATTTTTAATTTTTTTTCAATTTTTTAAAGTATTTCGTTTTTTAAAAACTGAAAAAAATATTTTCAACAAAATATTTCGTTTTTGATTTTTTTCTTCAGTTTTTTTAAAAAAACAAAAATATTTTTCTTTTAAAAAAAAGCTATTTTCAGTTCCTGGCATGGTATATTGGGCAATTATACCTTCACTTTCAAGGAACTCATCAAATGGACCCTTAACTTGTCCCTTATCTGTGCACTTACCATAATATTCTCTACCCCTAAAGATCTTACAATTTTGATCTGAACACCAGTTTGTTTCTCTACTTCTGTTTTATAAACTTTAAACGCATCAAGTGCTTATAATTTGTTAAACATAAAATAGAGATACATATATCTTGAATAGTCATCAATGAACGAGATAAAATATCTCTCACCATTCAAGCAAGGGGCAGGAAAAGGTCCACATATGTATGTATGTATAATCTCAAGCAATTGAGAACTCCTTTTGGCACCTTTAGTTGATTTGTTGGTCTGCTTACCCTTTATGCAGTCCATACAAGTTGCAAAGTTAGAAAAATCAAGAGCTTTTAGAACTCCATCACTAACCAACCTTTTGACTCTATCAATAGAGATGTGTCCTAATCTCTTGTGCCAAAGACTTGATGAGTTCTCATTGATAATACATCGCTTAGTGCCAATTTCTTTCTCATGTAAAGTTAAAAAATTGCTTTCAAATGTGGGGTCTAGCTCAAGTTTATATAAATTTCCATTCAAATTTTCAAAATATCAATAACTTCATTATCTTTCAAAAGTTTCATAGAACGATAATGAAAATTCAAATCATATCTATTAATCTATAGTCTTGAAAGAGAAATTAAATTTTAAGAATATTCTGGAACATAAAAAGTATTTTGTAAATCTAAGTAAAAACCATCCTTCAAAATAAGCCTATAATTCCTCACGTCTTCCATACGTGAATGCGTTATATTGCCAGAATAGACATTTTTTTCACTTCCTATTGGCTTCCTCTGAGTTAGAAAGCCCTGCATGATTTTGGCAATGCACCAGAATCAATCCACCATGTATTATCAGAAACTTCAGTAAAATTAGATTCATAACATACAAAGGTAAAATTACCTTTCTTCTCAAGACATTTAATCTTTCTTCCAGTGTCCCTTCTTTTTACAGAAACGGCAAGCATCTTCGTCAAAGGTGTTTTTCTTCTTCATGAGATCACTTTTGTCTTTCTTTGCATTTCTCTTACCATGAGTCACCATGTTAATAATTTCTAGTGTCTCATGCTTTAACCTCTCTTCTTATTGAACACAAATGGCCAAAAGTTCATTGATTGACCATTTATCCTTATGTGCGTTGTAATAATCTTAAATGGATGATATTCCGCAGGAAGGGTGTTGAGAATGAAATGCACAAGAAATGGTTCAGACATTCCACCTCAAGGGACTTGAGTTTTGAAACAATCTCTCTCATCTGCATAATGTGCTTACGCACTGTACGACTTCTGTCGAAAGTCATACTTGAGAGCCTCTTCATAAGGGTGCTGGGCAATGCTTTGTCAGAGCTTACAAATTGTTCATCAATTGCCTTCATGTAAGCTTTGACCTTATCGCTATTAGAGGTACAACCCATAATGCTTTGGCTTATGTGGGCTTGGATGAGCATTAAACTTAAGCTATTAGATCGTTCCCACAGCTCATAATCAGCGTTATCCGCTGGCGTACTTGATTCCATGGGAATAGGTGGTTCATCCACATGGAGTGTCAGGTCCAGATCCGAGCACCCTAAAGGTGCGAAGGACTTTCTCCTTCCATTCAGTATATTGTCACCAGAAAGTATTAGAATTTGAGCATTCTCATTAAAAATAGAGGTAGGAAAAGCGGTAAAGACTGCAGAACAAGGATAAACATACATAAGCTATGAAGTACAATTCATCAAAGGTGAATCGTGTAAAATATTAATTTTAAGTTAATTCTAGACCTTCCCGTACAATTCATCAAAGGTGAATCGTGTAAAATATCAATTTTAAGTAAATTCTAGACCTTCCTGTGGGCAGAGGTTGTAACTCGTGCATAGAATTTACTTTATTTTATTAGACTAGTAAACCAAAACACATAAAATTAATCTGTACTTGTGGGCATAAGATAATTTTAAACTGAAAGGTTTACTATTTCATTCCAATTAATCTCACCAAAATAATTACCTCTCTGTAGGGCCGAGTTACCATTATAATGAGATAACTGGACTAAATAGATGTCATAATAATTTTAATCACTAAAACTTTTATATGATTAAATAATTTAATTTCTTTTATATCAAATATTCAGAATGTTGTGGCTACTACCTAAATATGCGATATAAAAGAAAACTCATAATGACATCTTACAATAATTTGTTCAAAAATCAACTTATACACAATGTTGATGTACACACGCATTTAGAAAAGGCACCATGCCATAACCAAGAATTAGTTCTTCTAATTAATTTAAATATTATAAGAACACTTCTTAACAATAGTAAAACAAATTTAATTTAATCATGTTATTTCTAAACATCACGCATAGATTGTTTCAGTTTCAATCCAAAACAAGATTGAAATAAGGGCTTGAAATTAAATACTGGAAAAATAAGGACTCAACTCATGAATCGAAATCACAACATATTCAAAGATGGTCTCATGAATGAACATAATATCAGATGAATATAAGTATCCTACGTAATATAGTACTACTGTTTTGCATACATATATTTCCACAAAAGTCTCGAACTATATAAAATATTTTTAAAAGTTCTCAAGTTGGCACACTAACTATTGCCAAGTGATTGCTAAATTAACAGAGGAAAACAACTTTGAATCCCATCATATAAATCTATCTTTGGTATAAATTGACAAAAAATACCTTCCAAACAAAACAACCAAAGACTGATTAATTAATTTATATTATATTGGCTAGAGGCATATACAACAATTCATGATAGGTGTAGCATCAACACATAAATTTGATAAAAAAAATATATTTTGTCTAACAATTATGTCACCATATCTTGAATGAAACTTTTAAAAAAATAAAATTATTGTTGTTTGGCTCAAAAGTTATCAATATACTTTGTAAGCTTAAAAAACAATCAAAAATAAATGAGGGTAAATCGTAATCAAATATAATGCGACCTAGAGATAAAAAGGATGAAATTATTGTGGTAGATCTGATAGTATGAACTCGAGAATAAGTGTTCGTTAGATGTAGAGATAGAGAGAGAGTAGGAGAAAATCAGAGAGTTGTATTATCCGAGAATAATAATGATGCCTTTTACAATGGGAAGGTCTCCTTTATATAGTAGGAGGCCTTCCTCGAAATAATCATAAAAGTACAAAAAGTAGTTAACGTTCCCCTAGTGAGGACGCTGAATTTTAGCTGGCATCACCTTTGTCCCCACGCCCAAGTTGTACCCTTACTTTAGTTGATGTATGCTCAACGGGCGTATCCATCGGCGTAGAGACATTGAGGGCCAAATTTGATCCTATACAATTAGTCCCTCCGCTCGTTGGAAGCGTATTCGGTAGACGTCTTCAATGGGCAGAAATGCAAACCTCGTCTTTGGAGAATTTGACCTCACCCTGGGGGCGGTAACAGGAATGAGATTAAATGTATGGCATCGCCGAGATGCTGACGTGTGGCTCCCTTTTCGAAATGACATCATCGCTCGCATGTGTCATCATTATACTTACTCCCGAGGCGGTTCAGAGGATGATGTGATATTCTAGTTTCCCACGCCAGTTTTGAATCATGTCTCTTCGATTTCTGTGCATCCTAACCCTATAAATAGGGGGAAGGTTCAATCCGTTTCATCTTTCAAACCGTTGGAAAATCTTTTCTGGCTTCCTTCTTTGCCTTTCTTTCTAGCAACCGTGATTTCGTGCGAGACTCTTCCACTTCTTTGAAGCCACACTTTTCGTCGTTAGTGCTTTGTTCCTTACATAGGGTAACATGACAAAACGTCATCAGAGCAGTAAAAAGATCAAAGATAATTTCCCATCTAGGGTTCCTCCCTCCTTCGGTGGCGAAGAGGGAAAAACTCCTTGCTCCCCTTACTGTCGACAATGTCCTCCCAAAGGAGATGCATATTCGAAGGGATTTTCCAACTAAAAGCACAGCCCTTCCCTGGGAGCATGGTGTTTTGTTGCAATCCCACCTAGATAATCTTCGAGCGACGCACCATATTCCGGACTATGTAGAAGTGGCTCCGGCTGGGATGGACTACGCCAATGTGCACCGGCCTTGGTACTGCACATTTTACGAGTACCTATTTTTAATCGGTTATAGTCTCCCGATCTACCCTCTAACGGAGGAGCTTTGCCGCTTTTTCAATGTATGTCCGGCTCAGCTTACTCCTTACACATTGAAGGTGTGCAGGATTCTGACCACGTACGTGGCTAAGGCTGAGTGCGGCATCTCAGTTCATCACCTTTTACAGTTATTCAACCCAGGTTACCTGAAGGGTACCATGCTGCAGTTGAAAAGTCATGGCACGAAGGGCTTAGTTGTGAAAGCTGACAACAAGACCAACCGCCGCTTTTGGTGTAGGTATTTATACATCAGGATAGAGCACCTGGTGTCTAACCCTGAAGGGTTCCCGGAAAGATGGAACCCAGAACGTAAGTACCTTTATTTGAAGAATTCATGATTACATGCGACTTTGACCATTCGGCCACTGTGATTTCTTTCTTTTCTCTTTTCTTAGCGAGGGCTTCTTCACCTCAATTCATTGACAATATTAAATCGTAGGTGGAAAGAATGATACCTTACGCGGAGGAATGCCGTACCTGGGCCGCATTTCGTGAACTATATGGCCCGTCAGGTAATTTTTTGGCTTAGGTTTGGAAGTTCCCTCAGGTTTTGTTACCTGGCTTACTCGTGTTGGCAGGTCGGAGCGCCCCTAAGAAGAAGAAAAATGTTGTTACCTCTCCTAGAGCGGGGACTGACTCTGAGGGTGGAGACATACCCTACGGCTCGTTCAGTGATGGCACTCCCGAGGTTCCTCAGCAGGAGGTTGCACCTTTGGCGGCATCCACGAGTGAAGCAACTCTTCAATACCGTCCCCGCGACTTGTAGAAGAGACTTCTGAAGGTGAGGAGCCGCCAGAGAGAAAAAGATGGCGGTTGATAACGGGCAAGGGGATAGCCGCTGAAGACGAGGGTGAGTGAGCCCCGTCGGGGGTCGAGGCCAGTTTTTATGGCCGATGCCATCCATTCTGGGAGGTCGGCTCCCCAAAGGAGGGCTGTCCCTGACGCTTGCCCAGCCCGCATTCCAGAGAGTGGTTCGTCGGCTGCTGTTGGAGAAATGGGCGACGGTACTAAGAGGGTGGGCCCTGAGGCCGCCCATGTAGATGTAGACGGGTTAATGAGGGGTCCGGCCTGTGTACGGATGACGGCAGGTAGATCCAACAGCCGATTCTGATCCCAGGAGGGTATAACCCGTTGCAACACAGTGAGCAGGCCGCAACGGATATGACCCTATTATTTGCTACTGCTGAGCGTGAAATTCTGAAAGGTGTTAGTGACGGGGATCTATCCTGGAGGGTCGCTAGTACAGCCTTGCAGGTAGTTTTCAACGGATTTGATGCATACTGACTTGCTTTTCCCCTTTTTCTTCTCCTTTTAAGACTCTCATTTTGGAGGTAGAGAGGAGGCGGCGAGCGCAAAAGAAGGCAGCCACTTTCAATAAGATGGCGAAAAAGTATCAGCTATGCCGTGCCAAGGATCGGGCGCTGGCGGACCTACTTAAGTAGGACCCAAAATTTCAGGTGTTCCGTGAGGGCCTTGAGCAGTCAGAGGCCCAACTGAAATGGAGGGTGGTCGAGCTGGAGCAGGTTGATGAGCAGCTGATGGCCGCTTTGGTTTGGAATATTAAGCTGGAGACTCTTCTCCAGTCGAAGGAAGAGGAATTGGATGTTGGCCGTGGGGTAGCGGCGGAAGCTGCTATTTTGCGAGCCAAGGTTGCTGCCTTGACCGCCGAGCTCGATACCAGGGCGGCTGAGATTGAAGCCCTTAAGCGGACTACTGCGCCAAGGTGTGATGAGGATGCGCATCATGAGGTGCATGAGATGTAGGTGTATGCGGAGGCCAGACTAGTCGTGCTAGAGGAGTTCTTAGCTGCGGGTCGAGCTACTGAGGCAGAGGTTCAGGAGCAAAGGCGCGTAGCTCGCGTCACCCGCGAAGCCTGTGGGCATAGTTCCGACTCTCCAGACCGGGCGGGCTATAATTCCGAAGATGTTAATCATCTAGGATCCGGGTCCTGGATCTCTGCAACTTATCAACCCGGGGGCGACAATAGATGAGATGGCTGTCAGGCGGGAGACGGCGAGCAGAATGGCAAAGCCCCTTAGGACTTGTATACATTTTTGTTTTGTTGTATTTTGAAATGTAAATAGGTCCTTTTGTACATGTATTTTTGGATGATAATGAAAGTTGTACTTTTTCTGTTATTCTTTTCCTTTTGTATCTTTTATTTTCGGTATCTTGTCTCCGCAGAGCGGATGCTCACTTGCTTGTAGGATTCTCAGTGTGCTTCTCGAACGATGTTTGTGTTATCCGCAGATAGGAGGCAGCTTCGATGCTAAATAGTGGTGGCTTTAGCTACTAATGGCATTGCTTCAATTGTTATTTACGTGCCTTTTGCCGTAGTCGAATAGGGTTGGCGATTATTGGCGACGACGGCCTTAGCCATAATATTGTCGATGGCCTTAGCCATGTGCGTAACTTCGACTGTCGTCGAATTACTCGTTTGTCGTAGTCGAGCTGGGTCGACTTATTGACGACGATGGCCTTAGCCATAATATTGTCGATGGCCTTAGCCATGTGCGTAACTTCGACTGTCGTCGAATTACTCGTTTGTCGTAGTCGAGCTGGGTCGACTTATTGACGACGATGGCCTTAGCCATAATATTGTCGATGGCCTTAGCCATGTGCGTAACTTCGACTGTCGTCGAATTACTCGTTTGTCGTAGTCGAGCTGGGTCGACTTATTGACGACGATGGCCTTAGCCATAATATTGTCGATGGCCTTAGCCATGTACATAACTTCGACTATCGTCGAATTACTCATTTGTCGTAGTCAAGCTGGGTCGACTTATTGACGATAATGGCCTTAGCCATAATATTGTCGATGGCCTTAGCCATGTACGTAACTTCGACTGTCGTCGAATTACTCATTTGTCGTAGCCGAGCTGGGTCGACTTATTGATGACGATAGCCTTAGCCACCATATTGTCGATGGCCTTAGCCATGTACATAACTTTGACTGTCGTCGAATTACTCGTTTGCCATAGTCGAGCTGGGTCGACTTATTGACGACGATGGCCTTAGCCATAATATTGTCGGTGGCCTTAGCCATGTACGTAACTTCGACTGTCGTCGTATTATTCATTTTTCGTAGTCGAGCTGGGTCAACTTATTGATGACGATGGCCTTAGCCATAATATTGTCGATGGGCTTAGCCATGTACGTAAGTTTGACTGTCGTCGAATTACTCGTTTGTCGTAGTCGAGCTGGTTTGACTTATTGGCGACGATGTCCTTAGCCGTAATATTGTCGATGGCCTTAGCCATGTACGTAACTTCGACTGCCGTCGAATTACTCGTTTGCTGTAGTCAAGCTTGGTCGACTTATTGACGACGATGGCCTTAGCCATTTACACGTTAGAGATGGCCTTAGCCATTACATGTTGGAGATGGCCTTAGACGTTCATAGATTAGAGATGGCCTTATCCGTTCATACATTGGAGATGGCCTTAGCCGTTTACACGTTGGAGATGGCCTTAGCCGTTCATACATTAGAGATAGCCTTAGCCATTTACACGTGTGAGATGGCCTTAGTCGTTCATACATTGGAGATGGCCTTAGCCGTTCATACATTGGAGATGGCCTTAGCCGTTTATAGGTTGGACATGGCCTTAGCCGTTCATATATTGGAAATGGCCTTAGCCGTTTACACGTTGGAGATCATGCTAGTCCAGTCCCTCTGTCATGTCAGTAAGGAGAGCGCATGGAGTGGATAGTATGATAAACTTGTTCCGCAAATATCTCCAGGTGTCCCCTCTGCCGCCTCGTTAAAAACCTTCCCGAGAAAACCCAATTGGGACAAAACTCGGGTAAGGGAAAAAAAGTGCGACTCAGGAGATGCCTTTTAGAAATGGAAATAATTGAGGTGGGCGATGTTCCAATTGTTTTGGAGAGTTTTCCCTTGCATTGTTTCTAATTGGAATGCTCCTTTACCTGCTGTTGCTGTGATTTTGTAGGGTCTATCCCAGTTGGTGCCCAGTTTTCCTTTACTTGGGTCTTTTGATGCCAATGTTTTGGCTTTGAGGACGTAGTCTCCCACTTTGAGTGGTCTTGCTTTGGCTCTTTTGTTGTAATATCTTTCGACTTGTTGTTTCTGACCTACCATTCTTATGTGGGCCATTTCTCTTCTTTCCTCGGCCTCGTCGAGGTCTTAAAGCCAGTTTATGTCATTCTCTGCTCCGCTAGTATGTGAATACCTCAAGCTCGGTTCGCCGACTTCGACTGGTATGACCGCGTTGGTTCTATAGACCAGTGAGTATGGTGTCTCTCCTGTGCAAGATTTTGGTATGGTCCGGCATGCCCACAATACTTCTAGTAGTAGCTCGGGCCATAGCCCTTTTGCTTCCTCGAGTTTCTTTTTTAGTATGTTCAGTATTGTTTTGTTGGAAGACTCTGCTTGGCCGTTGGCGGCAGGGTGATATGGCGTGGAGAGTATTCGCTTAATGTGCCATTTGTCGAAGAATTCCGTCGTCTTCTGGCCGACGAACTATCGTCCGTTGTCGCAACTGATTTCCTTGGGGATGCCGAAATAGCAGATGATATTCTTCCATATGAAGGCAATGACTTCCTGTTCGCGTATTTGGGCGTGCGCACCTGCTTCCACCCACTTAGAGAAGTAGTCAATTAAAACTAATAGAAATCGTACCTTTCCTCGTCCTGTTTGTAGGGGACTGACTATGTCCATTCCCCATTTGATGAAAGGCCATGGGGAAGGCCATAGGTGTATCATGGGGGCATACTTTTGACATTGTTCGCATCGGTGAACATATTCCGCTGCCTCTTTCTTCATGGTGGCCCAATAATAATTGGCTCGTATTATGCAGCGTACGAGGGTGTGGTTTCCTGTATGGTTGCCGCAGTGACCCTCGTGTACCTCTTCGAGTACTGGTCTCGTTTGGTGCGGTCCTAGGCACTTGGCCAGGGGTTCGCCAAACGTCCTTTTGTACAGCTCGTGGTTTATCAGGCAATACCTGGCGGCCTGTATGCGAAGCTTCTTTGCTTCTTTTTTTTCGAGTGGGAGTGTACCATCCTGCAGATAGGATACAATTGGTTACGCCAGTCCCAAATCAAACTTAAAGAGAGTACCTCAGTGTGATCAATGGCTGAATGGAGGAGGGTGACCACGCTTTCTTTGTTGAAGTTTTTGGTGGTTGCGGCCAATTTTGCCAAACCGTCCGCTTCAACGTTCCGTGCCCTCAAAATTTGTTCGAAACGGCACTCGTTGAACTCAGTCATTAATCTGTGGATCTTTGACTGATATTTTTGCAATCTCTGCTCCTTGATTTGGTATGTCACAGTGACCTGGTTCACTATGAGTTGGGAGTCGCAGTGGAGGACGAGTCATCGAGCCCCATATTTGATGGCTAGTTTTATACCTTTAATAACAGCCTCGTACTCAGCCTCATTGTTAGTCATTTTGGGGCACCGCATGGACTGGCAAATTATTTTGCCCGTGGGGACTTCGAGAACGAGTCACAGTCCTGATCTCGAGGCATTAGCGGTGTCGTCAGTGTAAAGAGTCCAGAGGTCGGTGTTGGAGGAGGTACTACATGCCTCCAGTTCTGCTTCTGGCCGTATTTCTGCACTGAAATCGGCTATAAAGTCAGCAAGTACTTGCAACTTGATGGCGGTTCTTGGGTGATATGAGATATCGTGCTCACTGATCTCTATAGCCCATCTGGCCAGTCTGCCTGATAACTCAGTCTTATGTAGGACACTTCTCAAGGGGAAGGTCGTTACTACTTTTATGGGGTGTGTCACACCTCCTATTTCACTACTACCCGCAAGGGATATAGTAAAGGAGTTTTTCCAATTAAAGGATAATCGGAATGGAATTTATTATTAAGATTCAAAGTCGCCACTTGGGAGATTAATGGTGTCCCAAGTCACCGATTGAATCCTGAACCGAGGAAAGTATTGACTCTGTTAACAGTCCGCGAACCAGAAATGCGAGTAAGGAATTCTGTTAACCCGGGAGAAGGTGTTAGGCATTCCCGGGTTCCGTGGTTCTAGCACGGTCGCTCAACTGTCTTATTTGATTTTATTTGATTTCAAAACATGTTCTAGCCTATGTGCCTAATATTTATTTTTTAAGAAGAATTGCAACGTCGTGAAAATGTAATCTCGAACCACGTCGTACCAGTGCACCCGTAGCTTTTGACATATTTCGACTTCATTGAGATTTAGATTTGAGTCACATAAATATGCACCCTTATTTAAGAAGGTAATATTATTAAAATACGCGCCTAAAGCAACTACGCATTTATTATCTTTGGGGCAAATTGTGAAATTCGCTAAACGGTTCGTCCGAATGCTAAGTATTTTTTATAGCAATTATTGAGGGCCCCGCAATTTAGTTTTTATTCGGCGAGGCTCATCTCATTTTTATTACTTTCTAAAGAGTAAGTATTATAGTAGGATATGATTTCTTATTTAATATGTCTCTATAAGGGAGGAACCTAAGTAATTATGCATTGAAATATTTCAAAGTAAATTAAGATCTTAATTCTCGAAGCCCAAACTCAAACGATGGACTAGCCTGCATAATGGGCCTTCGATACAGCCCAATTGCACAGGCCCAATGAGTAGGCGATGGCTCAATCAACCATGATGCTTCCAAGCCTGGGATCGAATCCCAATCTGAACAATTTCAACCCAAATAGTCTTAAAGCTACTGTCAAGCCCATACAACAGCAAGGATAAAGCTATTGACAAAAACATTTTTTTTCATTTCAATTGGTAAAACATGCTTTTCAGAATTTTTGAAAACCATATCATACCCCAACTAGACCATATATGCATTTTTACAAATTATATCAGGTATATTAACCAATTGGTAGTAATGAAGGATGCACACACTTATTTGACTGCAGATGTTAATCAAATTAGTGTGACAATTAGCTACGATAAACTTCCAGATTCATTATAACTGGACCCTAAAAATGAATATTAATCTACTATCAATTCAAATATCCTACACCAACCAGATCCAAAACCTTATTTAAATACAAATATTGATTTACTTCTGCAGAAACAATGATAAATTTACAGCTAGATGTGATGGCCCTAACTAAATCAGCCTGCTAATTTTTCTATTGTGAGGTCATGAATGTTTAATTTCATAGTTAACTACACGCTTCAAAGTAACTTAGCAGTCCAAGTTAAAAACAATTCAAAATTGTCTCAGGTGCATCTACTCTACTACAAATAGACCAAAACAAATAGTTTTCACGGAAGAATTCTAGAGCTAATAGTAATACAAGCAATCAAAAGAAGAATAAAGACTTCAATGAGAATCACACAGCTTCAACACTTCCATTTCATAAGGAATCATATGAATACAATCTCGAATAGATACCTGGATTAAGCAAAGAAGAAGCAGAAGGTCAGTGAAGTTTCAGTGACCAGCAGTTAAAACCAACAGCAAAGGTACCCAGCTTGATCCAAACAAACTCGCAAATTATTCCAGGAAAGAGTGTAGAAAAGTAACACTCAATAGGCAACCAAACTCAACTTCATTTGAACTTAAAAATCACTTGAAATTGCACTTAGAAACTTCTGAAAGTTTCAGCAGCTCATCAATCAACCAAACCAATTAATTCAACTCAGAATTTGTTCAAAAATTCAATTGATGAATCTCTAAAGTCTTTGGCCCTTAGAAGAACAGAATTTCCCAATTAAAAAAATCGAAATTCTAGGTTTTCTAACAAAACAGTAATATTTTTTTTGATTTTTACTGATTTCTTTCTAATTTTTAAGATTGTGGAATGTTTAAAAATTCAAATTGAGATCTGAACTTGAAAGAAGAGTTTTGGGGGGAATTTTTGGAGGCTTCAAACTTCTGATTTTTTCAGGGGTTTCTAACTTGTTATACAAGGCAAATGAACGCCTATTTATAGGCAAACCTAGGGTATAATTTCAAATTTTTATTTTATTCTTTAGTTCCTATTTTATTTCTACTTTTGCCCCTTATTTTCTGACTTGTGTCACAAGCCAATACACTACAATTAATGAAATTATACTAAAGTCCTACTTTGGAAGTTCCTAGGAGGTTCTAGTTTCAACTATCATGTGCTACCCAATCCTAAATGTCTAAGCTACCCTTGGATTTAACCTACAATTACTAACACTAGTTTAAACTATCAGCTATAACCAGACCAATTACTCAACTATAGTTAATCAATAATTGTTCACAAACAAACAGCCCTTAAAATCATATTAAACAGACAGATAAAATTAAATCTAAATTTGATCATTTGAACCAATCATAAAATTAAACTGGACAGAATTCACACATGAGAATTATAGCAATATCAACTAATATGAAGAAATTTATTCACAGCTTAAACTAAACCCTATAACAACATGCTTGACTGACAAAAAAATAAATTTAACAGGAATGGCAGGATTAAAAAAATGAACAGCATTCATTAGAAAGAAAAATGCAAATTAACCTACATACTAATCAGGTTTACTAAGAACAAAAATTAGACTAATGACGATTTTAGACTTATATTATCAATTAGCATCTACATGAATCTAATACACAGAAGCATGAAGAAGTAGGAAAATAAATAAAGAAAAAGAAAACCTCAGGGGCAAAATTTACTGAAAGAAACTCCAGTCAATCAACTTTTCAAATCCAGGTGACAATTGAATGCCCTAGATGGTTGAGCCTTCATGCAAAGGGTGAGAGTATCACATTATGCTAATATAGTATAATTTGGTGTATTTAGAACTTCGCCGGAAAAACTTCAACTGAAGATTCGAACAGTACCAGCCACATTCGAGACAAGTGGTTATGGGGGTTGTGTAAAGGAGGCTTAGGCGGTTATACGATGTTAACTTGGTAGTGATTGGGGATGGTGGTGTTTTGGCCGGAAAATTTTTGAATGAATAATCGACAAGCTGGGATAGGTTTTTGAGGGAAACAATTTGCGGATTTGAGATGAGGGAGAAGAGAGGATGATGGGGTGTCATTTTATGGTGGATTGGAGCGACCCGCGTTGGCCGGCGACGACTAGGGTTTGACTGTTTCAAAGGTTTTGAGTGGGATTTGAAAGAAATCATGGCCGGATATGGAAAAGGGGTGTAAAGAAGAAGTGACAGTGAAATTTTAGTAGTCATTGGACGCCGGCCGCCGCCGTGGGGCGAATTCCGACGGCAGCTCAGGGCGGAGGGACGGCAGAGGCAGTGTGCTACAGGGGTACGAGGAAGGAGGTTTGTGTCAATGACTTTGCAAGGGTTTTATGACACTTTTATTAAAATGCAAGATCAAATCTGGACCGACGGATGAAGGTGAATGGATGGCTGGGATTTAACGACGCCAAACGGCGTCGTTTTGATTAGTTGGGGGGGTTGGTCGGGTTTGGGTGATCATTTGGGCCTGGAAATGGTGCAAACATATTGGGCTGGTGAAAATAATGCAAACATAGCCCAATTTTACACATTGTTTTCCCTTTTATTTCTTTTTGCTTTGTTTTCATTTTTGTATTTTTTTGTATTTTTATTTTGCATTTTCTAATTTTATAAAATGTAAAAATAAAAATCTAAAAATTATTTAAAATCATAAATATGCAATAATTATCAATTAAAATGGCCTAAGACTATTTTTGTGATTTTCTTCAAATTGTTCTAAAATGAATTAATACCTACTTAATACCAAAATGTGAAATTAAATTCCTAATGCAAATGCATATATTTTTTTTATATTTTTTAATATGAATTATTATGCAACCAATTAACACAAAAATGCAACAAAAATTCATAAAAATTGTAAAATCATTTTATTTGAAACTTTTGGAATAATTTGCTTAGGGCAAAAATCACGTGCTCACAGCTGCCCCTCTTTGCCCGGAAACACGAAGAGTTTTCGTGCAAAGACAAGTGAGCGGTAATGAGGGATTTTT
>MU674424.1:8549-19524 GCA_026770625.1 Nicotiana glauca
AATAATAATAATAATAATAATAAAATTGATAAAAGCAGTTCAAAAGTTAAAATTTACATATAAGTTCATAATTGTTAAAAATCAGATAATTAAGCCGAATATAACAGTTGAGCGACCGTGCTAGAACCACGGAACTCGGGGATGCCTAACACGTTCTCCCGGGTTAACAGAATTCCTTATCCGAATTTCTAGTGCGCAGACTGTTAAACAGAGTCAATATTTTCCTCAATTCGGGATTAAACCGGTGACTTGGGACACCATAAATCTCCCAAGTGGCGACTCTGATTCTTTAATAATTATCCCGTTTCGATTGTCCTTTAATTGGAAAAGCTTCCTTGCGCCCTCGCGAGTGCCGGAAAAAGGAGGTGTGACACTCGTCGCCATGCCTATACACCGTACTCGATCATTTAGCAAATAGCAATCAAAACACTCTAATCCTAATCCCTCAAGCCAAAGTTAGATCAAACACTTACCTCGAACCGTACAAAAATCACTATGANAAAAGCTAGGGGCGCGAAAATATGTAAAATAACCAAAACGCCCCTCCAGCTCACGTCTCGGAATCGAATAATTTTTACATTTACAGAACCTTCGTACTCTCACGAGTCTAACCATATAAAAATCTCCCAAATCGGAGGTCAAATGCCCACTCAAAATCACAATAGTTTAGTCAATAAACTTTCACCCAATTTCTTCCATTTTTGATCCTTAATTCGAATTTTAAAGGTGGATTTAACTACTAAATGATGGAATATAACTAGAAAGGATCATAGAAATGTTACCAAATAATCTCTTCTTCAAAATCCTCTCAGAATCGCCCTTGCCCGAGCTCAAAAATTGATTTTCAAACTTATGAAATTAAACCCTCGGAATTTCCTATTTCTGCCCAGACATTTCCGCTTCTACGGACAAGGGACCGCTTCTGCGGTCCCGCTTAAGCGGCAAAATAACCGCTTATGCGGTTTCTCATTAAAGGGGGAAGTTCTGCTTTTGCGGACACATGACCGCTCCAGCGGTTCCACTTCTGCGGAAAATATGACCGCTTCTGCAGTCTCTGAGAGGAAGCCAAAAATTGCTTCTGCGGCTACGCTTCTACGGTTCCCAAACCGCAGAAGCAAAAATACCAGAAGGAAAACATACCAGCTGCAATAACTTAGAAAATTTCCCCGCTAACCATCCGAAATCATCACCTAATACCTTTTTCGAACTTGCACCAATCCTCAAAACACCTTAAACAACACCGGAAACCCGATTAAATCAAGGATTCAAGCGTAAGAACTTCAAATTCTAACGAAATACGATTTCGATAAAAAACCTAACCAAACCTCGTCCGAATGACCTGAAATTTTGCACACACATCCCAAATGACATGACGGAGCTACAGCAACTTCCGGAATTCAAATCCAACCCTCGGATCAAAAACTCACTATCGGACCGGAAACTTCAAAAATTCAAACTTCGGCATTTCAAGCCTAAATGAGCTACGGACCTCCAAATAACATTCCGAACATGCTCCCAACCCCGAAATCACCTAACGGAGCTAACGGAACCATCAGATTTCCATTCCGAGGTTGTCTTCACACTGTTCCGAATATAGACCATGTTTTTTCAACTTTTGCTATTTAGGTCCGAAACACGTCAAACGACGTCCGATTTCGACCAAATTTCACAGAAAGCGCTTAACGGATATTTAAGACCTGTATCGGGCGTCGGAACCAAAATACGAGCCCGATACCTATATTTTCTAGCTCATTTTTATTTCTATTTTTCCTTAATAATTTCAGAAAACAATTTAACAGAAAAATTCTTTTACCGGGGTTCTGGACCTCGGATTTCGACTCCGAGCACATGCCCGAGTCCCATATTTTTCTACGGACCTCCCGGGACCATCACATCACGGGTCCGGGTCCGTTTATCCAAAATGTAGACCAAAGTCAACTATATCAATATTAATATCATAATTCTTCAAATTTTCCACAAAATTTACATATTTTAACATAAAAACTTTCCGTCTTAACGCCCGAATTGCGCACGCAAATCGAGATAACTCAAAAATGAGGTTTTCAAGGCCTCGGAAGAGCTGAAAAAGGGAGAAATACGGTGATGACCCTTTTGGGTCGTCACAGTGCTTATTCAAATGGTTGTATGACATTCTTAATATTATACTAATCTTTTTTACTTTGTGATCTGTTTTTATAATCTCGAATACTCTTTTTATGGAATAAATTTATGTACCCTAAGTGTTTTTTTTTACTTGAAAAATAATTTTACTCATATGATGAATTTAAAAAATAATTTAATTGGATTCTCTTGCCAAATAATTAATTGAAAGATTTGAATAATTGGTATTAATATTATATATAATTTATTTTCCATTAATTTAGATTCTTAATATTATTTCATCTGATGTTTGAATATTTAACTGTAATTATAATTTTATCCACCATAAATTTTATTAAGAATAAAAAGATCGATCTGACATTCCACTTTTTGATCTTTATGTTTCAAAATCATTAGTGGTATTGTCTCTTACCAACCTTTTTCTTTCTTCTCTCACATATTTATTTTCTAAAAAGTTTCTTAGTTGTTCTTTAATAACTGTGTATATTTTTCTATATTACAAAAAAAGTAATAATAAAAAAATATTATTTGATAGAAAAGTAGTACAAATATAATATAATGATATATTATTATATGAATTTTTCTCTCAATTTTAACACTTTATACAGTTCGTTTAGCATTTATTCTAATTTTTTTGTATTTAATTTTATAGACTGGTAATGTATTACTAATACGGAGGATTCTTATGATACTGATCTTATTAAACCTTCATACATATTTTTAATAAGAATTCAATAGACAAGATTGTATTAATTTTAAAATCTTAAATATTTTAAATATTAACATAGAAGTTATTATAATCCAAAAAAATAAGTTATTACAACTATGTCCTTTCCCTATGAGTTCTTCTGTTTAATATTTTAGCGCAATTTTGGTCTATCAATATTATATTCGTGCTTTTATAATAATATAGGCTCTCCCGTTTCTAAATAAATTTGGACAATATAATACGTTTTCAAATTAAATTAGTAGTATAATTTTTTAAAGAAGTATATCATAAAAGTAATAGGATTACGTAGCTAAAAATATGTCCATATCCCAAAAATAATTTTATTAATAAAAAATCTAACATGTTCCTAAAGATATTAGGTTTACATGCTAATATATAGTATTTTATATCTTTGCCGGAACATAATTATACTAATAGGATTTCTAAAGGTAATCATGTAAGATTCTTAACGTGTAGTATATATTATGTCCTAAAACTAATAGGATTACAAGGCTAATGTGTAGGATTCCGATTATGTCCTTTTATTGTTAGTTATTATGCTTTAGATGATTGTTTTATTATTATATATAAAATTTCTCTCCTTAATTAAATTTTATTATTCCTTCAAATAAATAAATATTTAAACCATCATGTGCCATTATAAAAGTGAGAACCCCAAAAGTTAAAAGTTAAATTGACGAAAGAACCTTCTAAATAATTGAAATGTACCTTATTTAATTATTTAATAATATTTAAATATAAGAAGGTAAATTTTGGACATTTATGAAAAGTCCTGTTAAGGAGACTCTTGGACTTTTCATAAACGAAGTGTGCTCACATTGCTTAGTGTAAATTTCATTCTTTATATATGAATTTCAGTAGTAACGAATATTGAAAAAATATCGTTTTAAAAAATAAAAAGAATAAAATCTAATTTCTAAACGTAATCATGTAGGAGTAGGATTCTAACGTTTAGTATTTTGTCCTAAAACTAATAGGATTACAAGGCTAATGTCTAGAATTCCGATTATATCCTTTTATTATGAGTTATTATACTTAATATTAAAAGGTTATTTTTGTAATCCAATATTTTATTCATGTTTTTATAATAAATATAGATAGATATAGATATAGATATATAGAAATAGAATAGATAGATAGATAAAGCATCTACTAATCTATAATATACTCCTGTATTGAAATATTTGTCGTAATTTCCTTTTTGAGTTGTACCGCAACGTTGTCCATTTATAATGAGAAAAATCACTACATTTTAAATAACACAAAAAGTCCACCATCCCACTTTCCTCTTCTTGCGATCTTATCCAGGGGCGAAGGCATACTATGGTTAGGGTGGTCAACTGATCACCCTTTGTCGGAAAACTATATTGCTTATATATATAAAATATTAGATTTTAGAGCTACATAATATGTATTGAATACTTTTTGTCGAATTATTTTTTACTTATTTCAAGTTTGAATACCCTTAAAAAAATTTCTGGGTTCGCTACTGATCTTATTATACATGTACAACTGAATTGGTTAAGACTGAATAGCAAGTCATACTCGGTATTTTGCCATTTAATCATATGAAATCACAATTTCTCATAACATCATTTTTGAAAGGCCAAATTTGCTATGAAAGTCAACGGAGAATATTCATAAAAAAAAAAAGAGTTCATATGAACCTCAATTTTTGTATAATTTATCATATTCCGAAAGTAGTCATAATGGTAACTATCCAAAATTATACTTATAAAATTTTTATTAAAATACTCCACTTATAAGAAAATACCACACTAACTTAATATCTAACGATATATTTTGAAGTTTGAAGTTCAAAATTGATATACTTGCTTGACGTTTGTTCGTGGTAACACCGGAATTGCGTAGTCAAGTGCTCAATTTATTGTCCAATTCGGTGCACTCCCTCCAACTCTTTCTCTTCTTTAATATTTTAATTGCATATTTATTTTTTGGTTATAATTTAAGTTTTACAATATGTTTAATGCTGCTAAAAGAGCTTGTAGAAAAGTTACTAGTAGGGGAAATAAAAAAAGAGATAGTTCTTCAGCATCTGGTAGTAATAGTACCCCAATTTCTCTTGTTCCCGAAACATCGCCTAATGATAATATAGATTATGAACAATTACAAGAAGATTTTGGAATAGAAGATAATGAATTAGGAATGGAAGATGAGATACCAAATACACCTACTAGTGCTGGAGTTGCTAGTGTTGGAGTTGCTACAAGGGTTGGTGGTCGTGGCACTAGTAGTAGACCTCCTGTGGCTCCGAGTACTAATCGTAAAAAAAGAAGTAAGGTTTGGAATTTTTTTGAAATAATTGAAGGTAGTGATAGAGTTAGATGCAAACTTTGTAAAGGTGATTTTAAACATTTGACTGGAGGAAATTTAGGGGGAACTGGAACGCTTAGTAGACATATGAGAGTTTCACATCCCATAGAATGGGGCCTAAATGGTGATGAAAATGAAACAACTATTAACCCTACTACTGGAGGATTATTAAAGTATGATAAAATGAAGGATCGTGAGGAGTTAGCAAAAATGATTGCTTTAGGTTGTCTACCTTTTTCTTTTGCTTCTTCGTCATATCTTGTTATGTATATTCAAAGAATTTACAATCCGTTATTTAAAGGTATACCTAGAAGTACTTGTAGAGCCGATATTTTCAGACTTCATGGACAATATCAAACGTATTTACGTTATTTGTTTAGCCACCTTCCTTGTAGAGTTTGTCTAACTTCTGATACTGGCCATGTTGTTAATGGACGTGATTATTTGACTATTACATGCCATTGGATAGATGATAGTACTTGTATGCAAAAACGTATTATCGCTTTTAGATATGATGAAGATCAGAGTCATACTGCTACATTTATAAGTAGTACTATTTGTGAAGTTGTTGAATTTTATAATCTCAACCAAAAAGTATTGTGTATGTCTTTTGATAATGCTTCTAACAATAATGCCGCAATTTCAATTTTAAAAATGCATTTGCAACCACCTCTTGATGATATTTTTCATGTTAGGTGTGCATGTCATGTTTATAATTTAATTGTTAAAAGTGGCCTTGATTTATTTTCAGTTGAGATTACTCATGTTAGAAGAGCAGTTGGTGTTATTCAAGGAAATAATAGACAATCTAGAATAAAAGAATTTAAGACTAAGTGTATCCAGTATAACCTTAAACCTAGATTCATGCCAGACGAAATTGTTACTAGATGGAATTATACATATATATTTTTAAAATATTGCTACAAATATAGATTCCCAATAACTGAAGTTGCTAATGCGCATTGTACTGATCCAAGTCGTATGTTAACAACTGGTACTTGGGAGGTCATTAATGATGTTGTTAAATTTTTACATAAATTTTATACTGCTACTGTTGAGTTTTCTGGAGCTTATTACCCTACTATTACTATGGCTTTAGTACATATAGCGGAAATTTCTTTTCTACTCTTTGAATTTAAGAAGAAAGAAAAATATAAGGATGTTGTGGAAAAAATGCAAGCCAAATTCAAAAAATATTTCTATCCAATTCCTCCGATTTACTTAATTGGTGCTGTTTTAAATCCTTCTATTAAGATGTCTGATTGTCACCAATTAATGAATGCTTTATATACTTATATGGAGATTGGGGAAACTGAAACTCCAAATTTATATGTTTCTATGAACAACCTAAATGATTATTTACAACAATTATATAATTATTATGCAAATATAATTGATGATGCTACTCGTACTGTAGGCAATGCTAATCCTACTATGGAATGTACCACTTCTGCTACTGTGAATGAAGAAGAAGGATTTGATGATAGTTTTAATATTTTTTCTACTTTTTCTAACACTCAAACAAGTTGCAGGAACATTGATGAACTTCAATTCTACTTGCAGAAGCAAAAGGAGCCTCGCACAAAGGATTTTTCACCGTTGGGATGGTGGAATGAGAATGGAAAGCAATTTCCTGTTCTTTTCGCAATGGCTCGGGACGTGCTGAATGTGCCAATTTCAACTGTTGCATCGGAGAGTGCATTTAGCCAAGCAAGACAACAACTTGGAGACACCCGTCACTCATTGGGAAGCAATGCTTTGGAAGTGCTAGTATGCTTCAGAGATTGGATTAGATCGGAAAGAAGAAATCAAGGACGTGAAGATGTTGATAGCCCAGAAGACGAATAACTTGGAGATATATTAACACATGGTAACCCATCCGAATTTAATACTACAGAAGAAGGCCAATCGGTTCATATTGATTATGAGGAACTTAGTAGGGCAATGCAAAACCTTTGAATTTACTTGTTAACAATGTAAACATTTGAATTTGTAAGTTTGAAATTTGAATTATGAAATAAAAGTAGCACTTGCATTAAGTGCAATTTTTTCTCATCTACCTTGTATTCTTTAAATTAATACAAATTATTAATATAACTTAAAAATTACAATAGTTATGCAAAATTCCAAAAAAAAAATTTAAAAATATAGTAAACCCGGCCCGGCCCGGCCCGTATAACCTGTATAACCCGTAACCCGTACGGTTCAATTTTTACCCGGATGAACCCCAACCCGTTAAGACATAACCCGTAATCGGCCCGGACCCCAACCCGTACGGGTTCAATTTCCACGGGCCCGGACCGGCTCGGCCCACCCGCTTAACACCCATAGTTTGAATATAGCAGATATTGGTATGACGAACAAGATTCGAAGTAACTTTCAAATATGATTTGATAATTGTGACCGGTGTTATTAGTAGTTAGTATATTTTTGTTGATTCGTAATCAGTTGTTGATAAGTAATCAGCTCACGACTAAATATTATTAGTCTTCTTTGTGATAATTGTGGCCGTTGGTGTATATAAACTCTGCAGTTAGTCTTACATGTATAAAATTGAGTACTTTATCGACTTCATTTTAGTGAGAATATATGGTGGAGAATTTACCGTCTAAGTTTGTGAAGTGTATATATGTCCGTTGTCATTTATTATTGTGAGGGATCTAGGTTCATCCTCTTTAGTACAGAACAAATACAACGAAGGCGGCTTTAACGATTACAACGATAACAAGAAAAGCTAATATTCGTGATTATAGCGGAGGCGGATGTGGATATTGGGTAATGACAAGTTGTAGGTTAACTTGTAGTTAAGCCAAATGTAATTATCTACTTAAGTTGATATTTCTATAATATTTTGATAACGATAAGCTGCTGTTTTTGTTGTTCTATTTGTTTTCCGACGTCACTTTCCTTTTCCTCTTTGCTTTTTCTTTCGCCAACTATTTGAAAATGAAAATTCGATAATGACCATTTAGCTGCTAGGTTTGTGAGATATTACAAAGAATTGTGAAGCGTTTTGACCATCTTATTTCATGAATTTTTTAATGGTGCATTGTATACTCTTATATATGATTGAAATCATAGTGTATATGACTATGTATTGTTCTTTTTTTAAGGACAAAATGACCCCCAAAAAAAATGTCTAGCAACCAAGCTGTCCCTATGAGAATCCAGTGATAAACTTTCCACTCTATATAAGGTGCTTAAAATAATTTTATATAATTAAGTTAAGGCCAAAGAGCAGGTGGAGATGCTAATGTAATTAGTGCTATAAGCACATTATCTTACAACTATAAGATAAACAAAAATCGAAACTAAATCAATTATTATATAGATATAAGAGAGAAATTACAAAACGACAATTGTGCATGTACAATGTATGTGTCATGACAAAGATTTGTATAATTAGTTAGATGTCATTTATGATTTAACTAGGCTTGAACTTATAGAATATGATTATTTTAATAGTTTCAACATTAATTTATCAGTCAAATAGCAAGATAAATGAGATGAATAAGATCTCTCAATCCTTGATCAGATGTCTCGTGTTCGAGCCCTAAAAATAAAGAAATAGTAAAAAGCGTATTTCTCTTAACGGGCCATATGCGAGGGACCTAGCTATACTATATTAGAAACTTATTAACTGTTGCGTTTTTCTTTAAAGGATGTGAATGAGAAATGGAAGAGGCACCTTTTGGATTGCACCACTCCATCTCACCCTTCCCTTGTCTATAAATTTAGAAGCTTGGCCTCAATTTTAAGATATGGAAAAATCTGAAAATTTCTCCCCTCTTTTCTATATTGTTGCATTATTTTCAAATAAACGTAAGTGTCAAGTGTGATTTGCTCCGTCTGTTGAGTTCATTAAAATTCTGTAGTTTTGATTGCCAGTATTGCAGAATAGTTATTCCGTTTTATCCTGAGAGGAATTAATCCAAAACCTTGGGTAACAGTGAGGGGATTAAATTTCTTAAGGACAAACAAGCAACTTGTGGGCTCGGAATTATTATTTCACGTTTTGTTTATTGAACTAACGTTTGTTTTCTTCTCTAATTTTCTGATTTTTAACACAGTATCACCAACAATCTTAAGGAATTTATTAATAAAGGCAAATATTTGAAGCGAAACTAAGATCGGTTGTCTGCCATGGAGAACGAAAGATGAAAAGAAGAAGAATTTCGTTACTTATATATCAGGCTTCAAGCATATACAGTAAACTCAAATGGTTGTAAACAACAAAGAAGGAAAAAGGAAGTGCTACGTGAAAATTTGATGAGTCGGTGGTTTCCTCATATTTTAATTGGATGGAGGATATCAGAATGTCAAACTGGTTTTGGAATTCACAAGTGTCCACCACTTTGTCTTGAATGATGAAGGCATCATCAATGGAAATTGGGGATTACGAATCGGAAAATCTCTTCAGTTCTTAGCTTTGGTCTTCTGACCAATTATGGAAATTAATTATTCTAGTAGTGGAAACAAAGATGAAATCTCTGTAAAATTATGGCAAGTAAGTGGTTGTTAATATGGAGACATGGTAACAGTGATGCAGAGAATGTTTTTAAACCCACTATTATAGACATTAATTAATTATGGGTGCAGGCAATGAAAAGAAACTTGTGATGGTAATTTCTGGCCTGACAATTGCAATATCCTCTGACAAAGTTTGAAAAATTGTGTTCAAACGGTGCTATATGACACGGTTTATCTGGTGCCATACATGTGCTATTTTATAAGGGAATTGAAGATTGGCACAAGTACTAGTGTGATCAAGCTAATTAAATTTCGACGCTTGCTTGTCACAAATGCTTCATGGTTTCATCTAACAATTTTTTGTCCAGTGAATTTATTTTTACCTAATTTACCGCTAATATTAGGCGTCTCTTGGAAAGCAAGTGAAGAGGAGTCTCTCGGAAAGCAAGTGAAGAGAAGAAATCATGTGTTTTATGATTTTATTCTAGACAAATGAAGATTGACCTCCACTGTAAGTATGAGGCTTACACTAATATTTAAAGTAATTTTGAGATAGTGAATATAATATATGTAAAGAAGAACATATATGTGTTTGGTTAGAGAAAAAGATGAAACTGTTGAACTGTTTAAATACTATAATGGTTTAGTTGGAAAGCCATTTGACGAGATAAAATCCTCGTGAATTTCTATTCTTATTTTGGAGAGTAAAATCATCATGATTTTTTCTACTCCTGCTTCGAAATCAAAATCTGCGTGATTCTGTACTCGTTTGTTGAGATTAAAGTCTTCGTGATTTTCTACTCATTTGTCATAAATTAAAGTCTAAGTGACTTTATACTCGTTTTGGAGATTAAAATCATAGTGATTTTCTACTCGAATTTATTATTCGGTTTGAAGATTAAAAACTTCACCGTTTATTAAATTTGATTGTGTCATAAATTACAAGGTTTGAAGATTAAAAGCTTCACCATTTATTAGATCTAGTTGTATCAGATGTTACTTGATTTGAAGATTAAAAACTTCACCGTTTATTAATTCTGAATGTGTCAGATTGGTTTGAAGATTAAACTTTACCATTTATTAATTCTGGCTCTATCGTGACACAAACAACAGTTCTTGTGGTTGGCTCAACAACTTAATATGGGCATTGAATATGAATCTCCTTTTGAAGAAAATATTTTTGGAATATGAAATTATTTACCAAACGATCGCTCCTCAGTCACTACAACCTAATGGAATTGCGGAAAGAAAGAATAGAACGTCAAAGGAGATGATCAATGCTTAGTTGATAAGTTCTGGTTTACCCAAAACTTGTGGGGG
>MU674424.1:19557-39515 GCA_026770625.1 Nicotiana glauca
GGGAAGCTATGCTTACAGCTAAATGAATACTCATTCGTGTTCCCCATAGCAAGACACAATCCATTCCATATGAGAAATGGAAAGGGAAAAAACCAAACTTGGAATATTTTCAAGTGTAGAGGGTTGGGTAAAATACAAGTTCTTAAACCCAAAAGGATAAAAATCGGATAAAAAATTGTTGATTCTATTTTCATAAGATATGCAACAAATAGTAAAGCATATCGTTTTATGATTCATAAATCAGAAAATTCCGGCATTCATATTAATACGGTAATCGAATCAGATAATGCTGAATTTTTTGAGAATATTTATCCGTAGAAAAAGGAATGTGAGTCGTCTAGTGAAAATCTAAGGGAACACGGGAAGAAGCAAAGGAAAGTACACCTATTGAGGTGAATCAAAGGCGTAGTAAACGTCAAAGGAGAACAACTTCCTTTGGACTGGATTTTCTGATATTCTTGTTGGAAAGTGAGCCTCAAATATTTAAAGAAGCAATGTCTTGCTCGAAAGCACAGTGTTAGAAAGAGGTAGTCAATAATGAGATAGAATCCATATTAAGTAATCATACTTGGAAATTGGTTGATCTTCCTCCAGAAAATAAACCTTTGGGTTCTAAGTGGATTTTCAGAAGAAAAATGAAAGCTGATAGTACTATTGACAAATATAAGGCAAGATTGATTGCCAAAGAGAAGGTCTTGATTACTTTGACACATACTCACTCGTAACAAAAACTACATCTATTCGGATGGTAATAGCATTAGCCACCGTATATGGACTTGAAATCCATCAGATGGACGTAAAGAAAACCTTCTTAAATGGAGATTTGGAAGAAGAAATTTACATGGAACAACCTGAAGGGTTTGTGGTTCCTGAAAGAGAAAATAAGGTGTGTCGACTTGTTAAGTCACTTTACAGACTAAAACAAGCACCCAAACAATGACATGCGAGATTTGACCAAATAATATTGTCAAATGGATTTAAAAATTAATGAGTGTAAGCAAATGTGTTTATGTTAAGAATACTTCAAATCATATAGTCATTTATTTGATTATATATGATATGTTGATAAGAAAATGTATTTATGTTAAGAATACTTCAAATTATATAGTCATTTATTCGATTATATATGATATGTTGATAAAATATTTAAAATGTGGGGGCTTTTAGCTTATGCATGACAAAATTCAATGTTAGACGTAATGTCTAAATGATATAATTTTTGAATTCCATTGATATGGTAGTTGGTAAATTCATCAACTGTTTAGTCTTAATGAAGACCAGTTGATGAAACTATTAATTCGGAAGTTGGTCATGTGCCTTTCTCGAAAGGTCATTTTCTTTATTGAAAATTTATATTGTTTATTTCTTTTATGAAATGATGTCACTTTGAAAGTTGTGACTTTTAATAGAAAGATACGTTTGTACATTTTTGTATGGACATGATCGTTAATGAACGAATGTATTAATACGTTGATATATAATGAGGTGAACCAAGTGATGAACATGACCAAAATCCATTGCATGTTGGATTTGTTTCATGAATGGAGGTGCTATAATTTGTATATCATATAGGCGTATGAATAAATAACATTGAAATACTTGAAAATGACGGAGTGATTGATAAATGTGTTATATATTAAAAGGTTGTGATCAAAACTGATGCCAATTATTCCAACTGTTGTTATAATATACTATTACTACATTAAGTGTAGTAAATAATATGATATGCAATCGCAAGTCGAGACGTATTAGTCTACAACATAAGGAACCTTACATTGAACATTCATGACAATGAAACGAGTTTTGGAGTATTTGAAATATATTCCAAATTATGCTTTGCACTACAATAAGTATCCCACGATAATCGAGTGGTATAATGATGAAAATTAGATCACCGGTTCAAAGTCGGTGGATGAGCGATGTATTGGAAATCGTCCAAACAAATGTGCATTGATTGCTCTACAGTGGAGGCTGAGTTTATAGCCTTAGACAAGGCCGATGAAAAAGCTGAATGGCTCCGGAATTTCTTGAAAGAGATTCTATTTTTCCCCAAACTTTTGGCACCTATACGTATATATTGTGATAGACAAGCGACAATAGGAAGGGCTGGGAGTGTTATGTATAACGGAAAGTCTTGTCACATAAGACGCAGACATAGAACCGTTAGACAACTACTTTCTAGTGGAATTATTACCATTAATTTTGTAAAATCAAAGGATAATGTGAGGGATCCGCTTACAAAAGGCTTAACTAGAGAGGGAGTTGAGAAATCATCTAAGGGAATGGGACTATGGCCGAGGACAAGTCATCATGACGGTAACTCTACCTTGATTCAAGGAGCGCAAAAAAGTTATGCATGACCAGTTCAACATTGTCAAATATAATATATTAGTCCATTCTCGTGATGAAGACAATGTTCAGTAACAAGGATAAAATGTTAAGACATTCTTTAATGATTTCTAAGTTTGATACAAGGTATATCAAATAGTATATCTATGGGATAACACGTTTAGGAATCACTTATGTAAGTGTGAAGTGTAAGCCGCTTCAAGGAAAATTCTGTAAGTCCAGTTCTCTATGCACTTATGAACCAAGTGGTGTTCATGGCTGAAACGAACACAAAATGAGAACCAAAGACAGTTAAGGGTTGATTGTGTGACTTATGGTTGTCTAAGTATACACCAAAGCTCGACGGTTCAAAGATATCAACTCTACCGATTGACCGAGAATATCCGACATAAGTTCACTACGGAAAGTTCAAAGGGAAACCTACTTATCCAGATGCGATTAATCCTTACTTGCGAATCACACATTATTTCCATGCATGTTTTTACACATATGCCCATTCCCCATTCATGTGGGGGATTGTTGCGTTTTTCTTTAAAGGGTGTGAATGGAAAATGGAAGAGGCACCTTTTGGATTGCACCTCTCCATCTCACCCTTCCTTTGTCTATAAATTTAGAGGCTTGGCCTCATTTTTATGATATGGAAAAATCTGAAATTTTCTTCCCTATTTTCTAAATTGTTGCATTATTTTCAAATAAACATAAGTGTCGAGTGTGATTTGCTCCGTCTGTTGAGTTCGCTAAAATTCTGTAGTTTCGATTGTCAGTATTGCAGAATAGTTATTCCGTTTTATCCTGGGAGGAATTAATCTAAAACCTTGGGCAAAAGTGAGATGATTAAATTCCTTAAGGACACACAAGCAACTTGTGGGCTCGGAATTATTATTTCACGTTTTTTTATTGAACTAACGTTTGTTTTCTTCTCTGATTTTCTGATTTTTAACACAGTATCACCAACAATATTTTGTTTACTGAACTAACGTTTGTTTTCTTCTTTGATTTTCTGATTTTTAACACAGTATCACCAACATTAACCATTTTTCTTTAGGTTCCTTAAAAATTACCTTGTGTATCCATATATACTGTTTATGTACAAAATATGATAAAAGAAAGATCCCTTAAATATAGGAATTAATTTGTACCTACATCTCCCATTCCCATCCATCAGCTTAATTAGCCTTCTACAATTACGATTTTCCTCCCAATTTCAAAGATTTTTGAAGTCCTTCTGTCTTTCATACAAATATCTCTCTCTCACACACACAATTCAAACTATTATATCTCTAAAATTGTAGCATCATATATTTCTCTATATCAATTCCACCAACAACTATTGAAAAATCCATCGACATCATCCCTGAAATTGCAGGTAGAGGCCTTTAGTGGCAATATTTAGTGGTGACTTTATTTATAGCTACAAATATCATATTTATTGTGGCGACTCTAAAAGTTGCTGCAAAAGATTTATTTTTAGTAGCGACTTTCTTAGGTCGCCTCTAATATATGCCACTAAATCCTGAATTCTCAGTCCCCGCTATTAATATATTTGGCTCCAATATTTTAGTAGCGACTTAAAAAATATCGCCCCTAGGTCGCTACTATAGTTAAAAATAAAATTCACTTAACATTAATTAAATAAAAAGAAGGCCAAGAAAGAAAACAAAAACACAACATCGGATACTTCTGCAGCTTCCCTCAATCTCTCTCAACAAAAGGGGTTTTCTCCCGCTCTTATTAAAAATTATACATCCAATTTCCTCAAATCTCTTGAATCTATCCTTAAATCTCAAATGTAAATCAATACCCAAAGCCGTAATCAAAAATTATATATGTGTTTGAATCCTAAAAATAATTATGGGTATTTCTGATCCGAGCTTTCGATTTGGGTGAAGCCTGATAAAGTATCTACCTTAAAGACTGAATCAGAAGTTTGTTAAAACTAATTTTCGCAAGCTGTACTTATATTTATGTGTAACAACTAAACCTTAAAAAGAAGAGGGGACATGCCAAGTGATTTCTGCAAAGCGTTGAAGTGGTTGCCGACATTTGCAATACAAAACTTTAACGTAGATACTTTATCAGTCTTTACTTATATTATCATATTAAGTAAGTTTTTTACTTAATTTCTTTTGTTTCTGATTTTTGGGGTTTTGATTATTGGGGTTTTGGTCTTTAAATCTTAATCTACAAATCCTAAAAATAATTTTGGGTTCTTCTTTACTGTGCTTGTTAAGGCTGTAGCTTTGGATTTGCTTTTAGGTTTATGCTTTGGTTATCGAGATAATTGGGGTACTAGCAAATCCCTAATTTTAATTTTTGATCCACAATTGAATCTTCAAATGCAAAAACAACTTTTGCAATTACGTTTTTAGGTACATGCATCTAGCGAGAATGAATATTTTTTCTATTTCACCTTTAATTTCTCTGACCCATTTGAAAATAAGCAGGAATTAGAAGTAATTTTTCTTGAATAGCCATTGCCTAAAGCTCTTTCTCAGTGTTGACTGCTCTTTCGCTGATAAGTTGAAAACTTCTTTCTGGAATTTTAGACCTTGTGATGATTGCATGTTTGGTATTTCACTCAAAACCGTGAAATGTGATATTGGGTATTATCGGTCTTCATTTTTTCTTGATATTTTTTTCGATTGTTCGATTTTCGATTTAATCGGTTATTTGGTCGGTGTGCGGTTTACAAATTTTTAAATTTCGAACATACTTAATAGATGAACCTCATCTTTGTCAGTAAGTTCACAACAAATTTTTTCCCATTAAGTTGACAATAGGCAGGTCGTTGTGCTTAAAGGTCTATTGTAGCTCATTTATTTGTCCCTTTGTAGAAGAAGTGTTTCTAACTGCCATAACGGAATAAAAAAGGCACATAAAGAGATCTTATCACTAGCAGTTCTAACCAAACAAGTGTTGATACATGAATCAGATAGACACATTTGTATTGTGCTGATGCTTAATTATATGTTCTAATGGCTAGATAAAATGATGACTTGGTAGTTCATAGTGGAAGTATTCTGATGTTGTTTGAGCTTGTAGCTGCATTATACATGGGTTGTTTCATAATGATAAGCTCAAGAAATGATTTGAGAAGAAAAGGAGAAAGTATTAATTCCTTTCTGTCGTTTGATCTCTGCTACAGACACAGTGGACTCTCCTCTCTTACCTGCCCTCTATGTGTACTAACCTTAATTTTAATTTTTCTCGTATAATGATAAGATCTTACCCCTAATTGTACCTTTGTTCTTACTAATTTTTTCTATATCATGTAGGAGGTTCAACATAACAGGAATAGGACAAGGCAAAGGTCGAGGTGGAACTGGACGTGGACGTGGCAATTCTGGAGCGACGTCTCAGCCACAATTGCAACTAAGGGGAAATACTAGAGCATCCCTAGAGACAGGAGAATCAAATAATCCTTGTCAAGAACCTATAGAGAAAGGACAAATATCAAGCAACCCTTTGTAGGGACCTTCTGTAGAGACATTTTCATTAAGAAATCTTGACAGAAGTGTGTATACTTCTCCAGAAGCCGAAAGTGGTAGTGCAGGTTAGTTTTTTATTTTTCCCTTTAGTGTAACTACCTCCATTTGATGGTTTCTGCTGATTTTATTTTAAATTGCCAAACAGTTTGAACTGTGGCTCCTGAACCTGAGTCATCTCAGTGTTGTTCACTTTATCATTACATAAGTGAGGGATATAGCCTCTGCATACTCCAACATCATCATTTACATTTGCATGAACCGGATGAAAACCGATTAAACCAGGATTTAACCTTGTAACTACTCCATTTTCAGTCATTAAATTACTTCTGCTCCTTTCATGGTTGTTCAACAGCTCTACAATCTCAATTTGCCTTTTTTCCACAACCTTCTTAGACCGATGACTTCTATGCAGCTTAATTACAGATGGCGAACCTTGAACACCATTAAGGTTTGTTTTACTATAAGGCTGAGGCGTTTCCTGTATGTGAATGCCAGTGAGTTGATAGAATATAATTTCAGCTAATAATTTGCATTGAGTTATTTGGAAACTTATAAAATACAACATTTAAATGATAAGTGGGATATTCCTCATTGCACTCTACTTCAGCCAAGTGATATCTACTAAAACCAAGTGATATAGCAAATACACATATAAAACACAAGCCAAGTAGCTTAAACTAAAAGAGAAGTGGATAGCCACACTAATTAGACAATTTATCTGCAGGCATGAAAATACAGACAATTACTGCACATATATATATTGGCCACATATATTATTTCTTAAACTGACTGGTACAAGTATCAATAGTATACTTTCTTAGTATGTTTTTTTTCCTTTGCAATTTCTTCCAGGAACGAAAAGAGAGGAAGAGGAAAATATAAATCTAAAACCGTAGATATTAAAACTAAGTACGGCGGAAAAATCACAATTACGATCCCAGATGACATTGATAGAGCAGTAGGTGCTGGGGCAAGAGATATTGTTAATTACTGTTATTTGATCATGAGGAGCACTATCTCATTCCAGGATGGCAATTGGCAAAAGATTGCTCCAAAATATGGAGTAACAATGTGGTTAAAGATTAAGGTAATAAGTTATTTCCAATATTGTGTTGGCTTCAAATTACATGGTTTATTATTGTAGTTAAGACCAATATAATGTTACATTTATATATGTTCAGGATAAGTTTGAATTTTTCGGCAGTGTTCGAGAGCATGTGTTGCAAGCCTTTGTCATCAGTACTATGCAAAGGCTTTTTAGAGCTTGGAAAGCTCGATTGAGCAGTCACTACTCTCGCCACATTGCTGATGAAAATATATTATCTCATTGACCTGAAGAGTTGAGCTCGAGGACTGGAAATACCTAGTAAAGTATTTTGGAAGTTCTGAATTTAAGGTAACTTAATAATAGTATTTGGTTCACTACTCTTTGAATAATGCTTTCATAATATGTTGACTTAGTGCAGGCTGTAAGTGAGAGAAATAGAAAGAACAGAGAAAAGCAGATAACTAAGAATACTTGTGGTACAAGGTCTTTTGTAGAAGTAGAGGAATCGATGGTAAAAATATATTTATTGGAGAGGAAGAGGCTAGTGTGTCTTCTGCTATGGCAACTGTGCGTCAAGAAATGCAAGCTGAGGTGAGTCGAAAGTTGCAAGAAGAACGTGAACAAATGGCTGCCGAATTAAAAAGTAACATGGAACAAGAGTTGCAAAGGAAGTTGGAAGAGCAACTTGAGCACATGAATGCGGAAGTAGACAACCGGATCAGTGTAGAAGTAGCCAAGAGGATTCAAGAACAACTGGCTGCTATCATGACTGGAATGCAACAGGTGATCTACTCTTAATGTTTCGGTACTCTTCCTTCCTTCTTGACTATTCTTTTTTTTTTTAGGTTCATATTTTAGCTAAGTTTTGTAGCTGAAATTTTCCTACAGTTGGATAGTTGTTCACATTATCACATTTATTTACTATATCTCTAGTTTCCAAGTAATCTAATTTTTCTTTAACTCATACAATTTCAGCGTATTTTGTTCACTATAAAATGTCAACCATCACATATGTATCTAGAATTTTACAATTGATATTTATGTTAGAAATTTATCAGCTTAATTTCTACAGTCATCAGTTTGAACATGGATAGACGCATGTTCTACTTCAGTTTGAGAACTTTTAGTTTGGTGCTAGTGTTGTTTTGGCTTGCACCTTCTTCAAGTTAAGCATGAACTTATTTGCAATCTTTTGTTCTTATGGTCTTTTTAAGTGCTTAACAATGCAATCTGCTTGCATTTTGGATAGTTGGATAGTTGTAGATTAAGAAGTTTGTAAAGAGCAAGCAAAAAGAGAGCTATTCTAATCTGAGACCAAAAGGCATGTATTCATGTGGCTCTTTTTTGCTTCTTTCCTGTCTGTCTTGTTTCAAGAAGTAAGACACAGTTTCTACTGATCTTAGACTGAATAAATTTGGTGCAGCCAAGTGCAAATGTGTTGTATGTTGAATTATCCTTATAAGCTTAAGATTTCTTGAACGATATTTACAATTCCTCTGGGCCATTTGAGTTTTTGTAGTAAGCCCTTTTCTGAGTTGGTTGTGCTTATAGTTTGTGAAGGCTTATCTAAATATGCTTTTTCTTGTGACAAGATTCAGAGTGTTCTACAAAGTTTCTTTTGTCGGACATGATAATGATTCTACCATATATACTCTGATAATGTGTCTTTAGGGGCTTTCCTTCATTTCCATGGTTCCCAAATGGTTGCGAATAACTAGCTATAACTCCTTGATTTCCTGTATTTGCTTGCTTGATACAATTTTGATTTCAGAATGTTGTGTGCACAAAATGGTATTTAGCAATATGTGAACATTAATCAGGAATTGTTCACTATCATCTCTTCTGCTTCACAGTCCCTCCCATGTGGTTCCATAGACTTTGGCATAATGCATTTGATTCCTTTCAAACTTAGAAATAGTTGACATAGTTGATCACTGACTTAACATTGTATAAAGATGATTAATGCTCGTTCACATAAATGGCATCTGAGCGCAGTTGCATTCCTCAAATTATCTTGAGTCAAACATGCATCTTCAACAACCAATCAAGAGAAAGCAGCTACCTTTTATGGAATTTAACTTACCACATATACTTCTTAGGCCAAATGATCTGTTGTCCAGTATCATTGAAGACGATATAAACAGACTTACTGTGTTGATGCCTTTACTGTGATGCTTTCAAACTATTCTGTCTTCATTTACTGTAGTTCCTTGAAATTGTTCCAGAACTTTGAAGAGTTCAGCCATCCTACTTTAGAAATCTTCTGAAGTTAATGTTCTTATATGTATCTTTTTTCACCTTGATGTTATCTTCAAGCTCACAATGTGATTTTCTATTTGGTTCTTTAATAATAGGGACAAGGTTCTTAAACAGTTGTGACAATGAAGGAGGAGCTTGAAGCTAAGGCACTCACTTTTGCTTTTTGGTTATATTTAAATGCGTACAATGACAATGAAGTATTACGTAGTACATATGCGGAGGAACTTAAGTCTGAGGCACTCACTGTTTTGCTTTTTGGTTATATTTTTATGCGTACAATGACAATGATATATTACATAGTGTATATGCGGAGGAGGTTGAAGCTAAAGCACTCAATATTTTGCATTTTGGTTATATGTATATGCGTACAATGAAATGAAGTATTGCATGGTATTATATGTAACTTAACTTTTTGTAATGGAAGTGTTTAGTATTTGGTTTAGGAAATTTTTTTGGTTTTATTAAATGCTATTGGATGATTTTACACTTATATATTAATGTAAACTCTAGTATTCAGTTGCTACTAGAGTAATATTAATGGCGACTTTCAGTTGCCACAAAAAATTATTATTCAGTAGCGATATAGAGTTGCCACAAAAAATCACTATTCAGTAGCGTTATTCGAGTTGCCACTAATGATTAATCATTTTTGTGGCAACTAAGTCACCACTAAATGTCACTCTATAGCGCTATTAGAGTTGCCACTAATGGAAAATCATTTTTGTGGCAACTAAGTCGCCACTAAATGTGACTCTTCAGTAGCGGTATTAGAGTTGTCACGGATGGCTAACTATTTTTGTGGCAACTAAGTCGCCACTGAATATCACTCTACAGTGGCGCTATTAGAGTTTAGTGGCGACATAATCGCCACTAAATATTACTATTCAGTAGCGGCTTCAATAAAATCAGCTTGGTGGAACTCTTTCTTGTGGCGGGTACATTTAGTTTTTGTAGCGACAAGGTTGCCACAAAATGTATACATTCTGTGGCGACCTCATGTTGTCGCCACTAGTAACATTTAGTAATAGAAGTACTTGCAGCTGTACCATAGTCGCTACTATTGACATTTAGTGGCGACAATTAATGATATTGTGGCGACTTTGGTCGCCACTGTAATGACCCGACTGTTCGTTTTGCATTTTCGAACCCCGTTCCCTTAAATAATACTTTTCGCATTTGTTTTAGCTAAATTATGACTTGCGGGGGCGGGTGGATCGGAAGTTAGAAGAATTTCGGGCAAGAATAATCCTAGTTTCTTCTTTAAGTCTCCTTAAAAAGGCCAAGTTTGACTTCGGTCAACATTTTGGGAAAACGGACCCGGAATCGAAATCCGGCAATTTCTGAGGGTTCGTGGAAAAATATGGGACCTGGGCGTATGCTCGGAATCGAATTCCGAGGTCCCTAGCCCGAGTAGTGGAATTTTATGTAAAAATTGTTAAGTTTAAGTTTCAAAGATTTAAATAAAGTAAAAAATTATTGTTTTCATAGGTATCGGGTTCGGATTCCAACTTCGAAACTTGGTACAAGTCCGAAATATCATATAAGACCTACCCGTAAAGTTTAGTGTCAATCCGAGTAGTTTAAGGGTGTTTTGACCCGTTGGTAGGAAATTAAGAACTTGAAATTCTTTAAATTGGATCAATTGGTTTTGGGGTCTGATTCCTTGAATTAATAATGTTTTGGGTGTTCCGAAGGTTCGACTAGGTCCGCCTTGTGATTTCAGACTTGTCGATATGTTCGGGCAGGGCTCGGAAGCCCCGAGCGTCAAATGGTCGAGGTTTGAGCGAAGTCGAACTTTGAAAAGAAACATCTTCTGCTGCTTCTGTCGTAACCGCTTATGTGGCTCTTTGACCGCAGAAGCGGTGACCGCATAAGCGGCCAATCTACCGCAGAAGAGGAAAGGGAGAAGGGAAGGGGGATCGCAGATGCGGCCTTGGGACCGCAGAAGCGGTACCGCCTATGCGGATAGGCGACTGCAGAAGCGGTCTGGTCAACCTCCCCCCCCTAACCACAGAAGCGGCTAAACGACCGCATAAGCGGTCTTCGCAGGTGCAGAAATGAGCCCGCAAAAGCGAAAATCGCTGGGCCAGTGGAGTTCATTTAATACGAACTCCAACCCTTCTCTCTCATTTCTTATCCGATTTTGGGGCAATTATTGAGCTTTCAAAGAGAGGGTTTCAACACAACATCACAAGGTAAGTAATCCCCACACACTCTTAGCTTAGATATATGAACCTTAGGTAGATTTAACACAAAAACGTCAAATAAAATCAAGGATTAGGACTAGGCCTAGGGTTTTGGTAAAATTATGATTTAACTACCTAATTAGTTATGTAATGGACAAAAATTTACATATTAGCAATCCTTAGGTTATACAGAATAATTTCTTCAAAAAATCTCAAAATTCGGGCACGTGGGCCTGGGGTTTGGAATTTAGCAATCTTGCGGGAAAGGTTGGGGAAATCACTTAATTAGCTAGAATTCAATCTTGTGAGCATTTATTGATTAGTTTTGCCTTATTTAAATTAGTTGGTGCTTGTTCGGCTTCGAATTGAGCTTGGAGCCTAGTATTGTGATTGAAAGAGCGCTTCGGAACGAGGTGAGTTTCCTTTCTAACCTTGTAAGAGGGAACTGTCCCCTTAGGTTTTGTGTTGAGTACTTGTTGCTAAATGCGGGGACTACGCACGCGTTAGGTGATGGGAGCCCGTGCGTAGCTACTACTATGTTAGATGTCCGGGTAGCTTAGGACCTACATCATGCCTATTAAATATATCCGTTATGTTAAATTGTTGTCATGAACACCTAGTATGCACTAGAGACTTAAAAATGAGGAGATGAGCTTATTTCTATGGTTGATCATATTTGATTTGGTATTTTTGACCATTTATGTGACATGTATGCGAACTTGATATTTTATTCTTATTTGTGGATCAGGCCGACCGCCTCGGTATGAATAGATGCATCTATAGGCGCGCCGTCGACCCTCGACAAGTGCACATTTATTTCTGTTGGTTCGGGTCGTCGCCTTGGTATTATGTGCGCATGTTAATTGTGGAAAAGCTTATATATGCTTCATTTTGCCATTATCTCACTTGATAAATTATAAACTTGATGTTGTAATATTCTTGACTATACTACATGCTATAACCTGCCGTTACTTGTAAAATTTCCATGTTTGATCATGCCATATTCACACTTATGTATATTTCTTGACCTTAGTAAGTGTTGAGTCGACCTCTCGTCTCTGCTTCTTCGAGATTAGACGGGATACTTACTGAGTACACGTTGTTTATGTACTCATGCTACACTTCTGTACTTAAATGTACAGGGTTTGAGGCAGGTGGATCCGGACATCAATCGGGTGCCTATCAGTGAGCACTTTCTGGGACTTCTACGGTGAGCTGTCTTCTTTCTCATGCCGATCCCCAGCCGAAGGAGTCCTTTCCTGTATTTATGATTTTCTGTCTATTCTGATTCAGACAGTAGGACAGTGTTTTGTATATTTTTGTGTATACTCTACTGGTCGCCCGTAGCTAGTGACACCAGGTTCTGGCACACACTGTAGAGAATATTCATTTTGGGGATTTGTATGACTATGTCAGTACTTTATGATTTTGCTAGTTTTCTTCATTTACTTGAAAAATGTTAGTATATCTGATTTGGTTAAACTAAAAAATAGAGACTTAATCATAATTCCGCAGTTGGATGGCCTAACTATGGTGTTAGGTGCCATCATGACCTATTTAGGCAAAATGGGTCATGACAACATGGTATCAGAGCACTAGGTTCACATAGGTCTCACAAGTTACGGGCAAACCTAATAGAGTCTTATAGATCGGTACGGAGACGTATGTATTTATCTTCGAGGGGCTATAGGGTGTTAGGAAAGACTACTCTTTATTCATTCTTCATCGTGCAAGGGTCAGTGTACTAAGTTTCCTCTTTTATTCTCTCATAAATGGTGAGAACCCATACCGTCGACGTTCCGGACCCGGGAGGAGCTGCTCCCCCCGTTGCCAGAGGCCGAGGTAGAGGCCGGGGGAGGGCACCGACCCGTGGTAGGGGACGAGGGCGCCCCAGAGCTATTCCAATTGCACCACCAGCAGACCCTATGGAGGATCCCACTACTGAAGAGCAGTGCGAGGCGCCTGCAGCCGTTCCTACTCTGGCGGATTTCATGACTGCGCCGGGATTTCAGGAGGTCATGGGCCGTATGCTTCGGTTCATGGACACTGTGAGCACGTGATTTTTGCCTCATATGAATTATTCCCAAAAAATCAAACAAAAATTGTCTATTTTTATTGTGTGTAATTTGGTGAATTTTTCGTGATATTTTATCATTATTTGCATTTGTCCTTGCATGTTTATTTTATTTAATTAATGAAAATATGAAAAAATATGTTGCATTTGCATGCAGGATTTAATTTTTACATTTTTATAGATAAATGGTATAGATTGCGTTGTGTATCTTCCTGCTACGCAATGCGTCTAGCTGTTACAACATGTTTCCTTGTAGTTTAGTAGTGTCACATTCATGCAATGAGTCACTGAATATTTTTTTTAGTAGTAACCAATATGAGTCATGCTCAGAAGAAAGGAAAAGATGATCCTATTTACCTTAAAAGGCCAGCTATGTATTGATTTACTTGTGATGTGCATGTCAATCTCGCGCCTATTGGGTCAATCTCGTATCTGTTAAGTCAATCTCGTGCCTGTTAGATCAATCTCGTACCTGTTGGGTCAATCTCGCACCTGTTGGGTCAATCTCGTACCCGTTGGGTCAATCTCGTACCTGTTGGATCAATCTCGTACCTGTTGGGTCAATCACGTGCCTGTTGAGTCAATCTCGTGTCTGATAAGCCAATCTCGTGCCTGTTGAGCCAATCTCGTGCCTGTTGAGCCAATCCCGTACCTGTTGAGTCAATCTCGTGCCTGTTTTGCCAATTCCTGTTCTGCGTTTCCAAAACTTGTTGGGGAATGATATTATTTGCTGGGGATTTTTTTTTTCCTTCCCCCTTTTGTTGTCCGACTCTCTTGGTTCTTGGTCGAAAATCTGTTGGGGATGCTACTGCATCCAGATGATCTGCAGGGGATCCTCTTGGAATTTGGTCCCCAATTTTCTCAACTTGTTGTTCACCACTTGGTCTTGCAATAAACTTCTTTTTATTTCATCGCCTTATCGTTGGCCTGTCTTATTCATATTCTGATTTGCATCATTTGGCAACTGATAGTAGGCTCTGAAAAATCTTTCTAAAAAATAAACTGCTGGAAAAAGTCTTTAAACAAAGGAATGAAAAGTGATGACTTCAAAAGATAAGAAAAGAAAAAAAAGTCTTTCTGAACAAATACTAAGGAGAAGAAAAGAAAAAGAACTTATCTGAATAGTATAACCGATCCCAACGATCATGTCGCGCATTCCAGATCTAACCAACCCAGTCTATTTATCAATCAATCTTTCTGATAGTCTCATTTTGATGGGGATAAGCGAGCGTCCAGCTCTTTTGTCGAAACACATTTTTGCATGGCTTGATGCCTTGATGGATCTTTTTTTTTTTTTGCCAACCCTCTCTTGTCACCTCATAGTGCCCTTCGAGGGGTTTTCACTAATAAGACTCTCTCATTTCTCTCAACTCTCGTCTCCTTATGGCGCCTGTGAAGGTTTTCACCATAAGACTCTCTCATTTTGTTTCTCTCAGCTTTCGTCGCCTTATGGTGCCTGTGAAGGTTTTCACCATAAGACTCTCTCATTTTGTTTCTCTCAGCTTTCGTCGCCTTATGGTGCCTGTGAAGGTTTTCACCATAAGACTCTCTCATTTTGTTTTCTCAGCTGGGGATTGGAGTGTTACTGATAAGATTCTCTCTACTGGGGATTCTTTTGGTTGTCAATTCCTTCAGCTCCTGATCCTCTTTCAGTCAGGGATCAGTGTGTTATTCTCGGCTTTTATTTACCTGGCTTGGTACCTCTCGGATACTGATCGGGAGGTCTTTTTTGGACATCAACATGGTTTTTTTTTGTGCGGGGATAAAAGAAAAGGATATCAAAAATTCGAAATAACTTTGATGGGTAAAACATTACAACTCTTGGAATCAAACTTTTCCCAAAATTTTTAACATAACTTCTGCCCTAGTTTTCTTGCTTGGGGGATTTTTTTTTATTACACTTCGCGTTCCCCAAAACTGGTTGGGGGTAACGTTACTTGCTGGGGATGGTATTTCTGCTGGGGATGGTTTTTCCATTTCTCCCTTTTTTTTTTCTTTTCTTTTTTTTTTATTTTCTCTCAACATTGCTAGGATAAAAGTGTTATCAGCTAAGGATAAAATTGTTGAGGATAACGTTGCTGGGGGAATTTTATTCCTTCAAAATTGGTTCTTCATTCTCCTGGAAGCTGCTAGGGATGACACCGGCCTTTGCTTTTTCTGAACACAAGTTTTATCCTTTTGTTTTGTCTGCTGGGGATACAGCTTCTTTCATTGAAACTTTTTATTTTTCTTCTTTTCCACACTGCTGTGGTAAGATTGATTCAAAGACCGCCTCCCTTGTGTCATCTGGATTTTTCCAAGGCTACTTCACTTAAGAACTGATGCTTTCCTTCTTCCAATACTGCTGGGATAAATCTTAACACTGATGTTGTCTTCCCTCGAGACTTGTCTTTTCTTCCTTCCTCCCCAAGTGGATACCCGATTTCCAGAAAATTTTCAAAAATGAAAAGAAAATTTTCTGCCCCAGTTTGATAATCTTCCTTGTGGCATGCCTTTTCGCCATCAATGCCATTTCATTTTCCTGCTTTAAATCAAAGGGATTTTGTTAGTTTAAAACACGGTGGTTGGTTGTGATGCTCCTGCTGGGAATGGTTCTCCTTTTGTCCTTCCCTACTCTGCGTTTCATTATCAAGGCTTGCTGGGGATGTTATTATTTGCTGGGGATGATATTCCTGCTGGGGATAGTTTTTCCCTTTCTTGCTTCCCCGCCCTCCTTGACGACTCTTTATTCACAAGCCTTTCCCCATCGTTTTCCACTGGAATCTTGACCACCCAAATTCCTATGATAGTGACCCTGCTTGAGGATCTTGCATGTTTTACTGATGAACCATTTTCTTCGTTCATCCGTGTCATTGAAAATACCTTTTCTGCAGGGGATATCCTTCTTCTTTTAGGGCATAGCTAGGAAACAGGCATTTCCCTGACCTTTGAGTATCATTGGCCTTGGACTTGGTCTTGAGGTCATTAACCTTCACTTTTAATGGAGATATCCTCCTTGACACTGATCCATCCCTTTGTCAATTTCCTCTTGCTGGGGAATATTCTTCTGGACACTGGCCTTGCGCTTGTTCCCTCCTGACTTATACCACTTGGATGTAACAATCAGATTCCGTCTTGCATAATTGGAAAGCTTGATGGCTAATGTTGAAGTCATTTCTAACTTATTCTGACCAAACAGACTCTACTGGGGAATTTTTGATGAAAGAAGAAAGATAGAAGGAAACAAAAATAGAAGACAAAGAAAAAGATGACTCTCTAACAAGAGAAACTATAAAATAAAACCCTATCAAACACGGATACCGACTCTAATGGTCATGGCATGCACCTATGGCCTATCCTCCGTCGTTAATCGTCTTTCAAGCTCTTCGTTTGGTGATTCCTCATCTGATTCTCACCCTTATTTGACTTGAAGTGCCCTAAGGTTTTCACTATCAAGCCTCTCTCATTTTGGTTTTTCTCTTAGCTTTCATCGCCTTATGGTGACTGTGAAGGTTTTCACCGGTAAGACTCTCTCATTTTATTTATTATATTTTTTTTTCAGCTGGTGATTGGGGGTGTTACCGCTAAGACTCTCTCATATTTCTTTTCTGTTAGAAATCAGAGTCTTTTCTGCTGGAATCAGAGTGTTGTGTTATGATAAGACTCTATCATTTGTCTGACTTGACATCTTTTGAAGATTGGTCAAAAGGTCTTTCTTTGGACCGTAATGTGGGATTTGGATAGGGCTAGAAAGAAAGGGTATTTGAAGGCTCAAAACAAATCAATTTTGGGTTCAAAATTTACAACCTTCGGACCTAGATTTATTTATAATAAACATAATTTTTTGCCCCAGTTTCTTGCTTGGGGATTTTTTGATTTTTTTTGTTACACTATGACCGAGCCGTGAGGCGGCTACGTATCCTCTTTGAAGAATCAGGTCAAACGTAGTTCCCAATTCCTCGTTGTTCTATTTCTCCCCATTCATTTTTCTTTTTCTTTTCTTTTTGTTGTTTTTGTTGTTGTTGTTATTTTTTTTTTCTTTTCTTTTCTTTTCTCTTCTTTTCTATGTGTTCCTTTGCTACTGAGTCCGAATGAGGGGTATGAAAGAAAATACATAAGGCTCAAAGGGTTTAACGAAGGATAAAGTATTTGGGTAGCAGAACAAAATGCCTTCGTCATTCCAATCTTCAAAACATGCCAAGTGCACACAATACAATTAGACATTCGCTATATCTTCTGATTGAGCCAGGATTGATAACCATATCTGCCCATTCGCCTGTTCATTTGTCATTTTAAAGCATTGCTGGACGACACTCTCATTTCAGTATCACGAGCGACCCCTATGTCGACATGGCCAACTTGCCTTTAAGGTTTTCTTTGTGTTTTACATGCCCCAATTTCTCATGACGTGGGTTCCAAATAATCTCAAGCTGCTCTTATTTCCTTTAAATATCTCGATCGCCTCCCGATGGCTTTTGTGATTAACTTTTAAGATTAGGCCCACCTTTATGTGCGCATGTCATGTTACTAGAGTTGACGAAAAAGGACTATAAAGAGAAGAGACTTAAATCAAAGAAAACTGACTAGAAATNGCGGCACGCATCTTAGCCACTGAGTTTCGCATCTTTATTGCCAAGCCCATTACCAACTTCAATATCATCAACTTCAACCAATAAGTTCTCAAGAGGATTCGCATGTTCCCCGTCACTGTCATCGATCACAATTGCCCCTTCTTGAATCATTCTTTCTACTTCCTTTTTCAAAGAACGACAATTCTCAATGCTGTGCCCTTTGACATTGGAGTGGTATGCGCATCGTGCAGTAGGATCAAAGCTTCTTGCACGTGGATTTGGAGTATATCCGAGGAGCGGCTCAATCAGGCCAGCATGCTTTAGCCTTTCAAATAGACTTGCATAAGATTCTCCGATAGGGTTAAGAGCCTTTTCTCGTTTCAGCAACCTCTCCTTCCTAAATGCCTCATTTGGCCTGAAACCTAACCCAGGGGGTTTCCGGTATGCTCGTGGGGGTGGATAGGCTTTTTGTGGAGCTGGGTACCTGAAAAGTGAAGTACAATTTTGGGGGTCCCGGGGAGATTAGTGGTGTTGGGGACGGGAGTAGCATTGGGAAAACATAGTTGGAGGACGAGTGATTGAGCTACTCGGGTGGCTGGAAAAGCTGTGATAGGCGGGTATAAATGGAGAGTGTTGTGGATCATCTGGCATTGGATTCAGTGTATGGGTGAGGATAGAGTCCAGGAAGCTAGGTGGCGGCGGGGGTGGTGCTTTCCCATCCATCCACGCCCGATACATGTCAGCTACATGTTGTCTCAGTATTTTGACTTCTTCTACCAACCCATTGTTCCGTTCAACCAGCCGTGGTCGAGCATCGGTATCAAACCACTCAGATCTGAAGTTTTCTGCCATTATCCCTTGACTTTGCGTTACAGGGAAGAGAACCACAACCAACCACCTCAACTTTCACTATAATTCAAAACAGAACATGTTAGAATGGACTCAGTCGGGCCTCATTATTAACAACATTTTTTTTTTCTTTTTGTGTGGACTCAGTCGGTCCTTTATTATTATCAAAACTTTTCACCACTTTTTTTTTCAATTTTTTTTTTGCTTTTTTGGTTTTGGTCGAATCTTATGGAGATTGCCTACGTATCATGACCCCGCATGAATCAGACCTTGCGTAGTTCGGGCAGATAAATGACAAACAACAATAAAATATTTTTGAAATTTTCAGTTTTTCATAATAAACAAACTTTGATTAAAAGAATTTAAAAATTGACCAAACTAACATGTTTTGAAGGAAAGACAAAATATATATCCGAAAATCAAACAATTCACCTACTCTAAGAAAAATAAACTGACAAATTCCTTCCCTATCTGCCAATTTTAGCCAAACAGCTATTTTTTGCAAGTGTGGCCCCTTCCCAATTTCACATGAATTTTGAGGCCAGAGAGGATTATTTTATGACACTTCACAAACTTATCCTTTCTTTTACGAAAATAGCCTTTTGACAACTGAAAGATACTCTAAGGCTATCTCGGCAAGAACGGTTTACGACACCGCTGAAGCTGGCTCGGCTTATTTTGACCAAAATCCAAATGGCATTCACATGCCCACTGACTCTTTTTTTTTCAAATTAAAATAAAAGACTTGATTTTGCAAATACGGCCTTTCAGTGCCTCAGGGGCGAAGATTTTAAGGCTGCGTTAGCTAACCGACCAAAATCCTAAAATGACCAAAGGTGGCTGTTTATGCAAAGTCAGCCTTCCGGCGTCCCTTTCGGGAACATTCGGCTATTTTCGACAAAACGGCATCACCCGACTTATTTATGACAAAAATTAAAATTTTGACATTTTTTGGCTTTTTTTTTTTTGCAAAAAAGGGAGGTTGGACCCGATGAGGGTTGCCTACGTATCTCACACCCTGTGAGAATCAAACCAGCGTAGTTCGGTCAAAACAAACTACTTTTGAAAACAATGACATTTCCTTTTCCTTTTTTTTTTAAATTTATTAGCAAGCAAAACGAGCTATTTTTGAAAACAAGACTATATTTTTTTTTC